>CAKNWT010332083.1:0-11986 GCA_932066315.1 Andricus coriarius
TTTGATAGATTCATTAAGTAATGATCAATCACGTAAAAAAAAGTATGCGTTCAATTAACTGAAAGGGATGGATTATCAATTATATTAAAATTTAGTGTATCTATAACAAAAGAGATTTTACTCTAATAATAATATTCGGCCGAATAATTATATATGACCTGTGTGTAAGACTAATTATTGACGATTGAAATAAAAACAATCAATCAATAAAGAATCATCATTGATTTTTGATAAATTATGATTATTAGCAAAAACAGACTTTTAAAAAATTTTATTGTAGAATGTTATTTATAATACTCGATGATAGCTTTATTCAGCCTTCATCAGTTTTTGGATTTTTATGTTAATTTGTGAGAGGAAATTGGATCTTGAGGGAGGTTTTTTTGTCAATATAGTTGTTCGAGTCGAATGAATTGAGTTGTAATAAATTTTCTGACACACGAATAACTTGTCTTGTCAATTCACTCAATTTTTGGAATTTCTCATAAAATCTATGTCCAATTTTGAAACGTTTTATTTTAACGGTTTTTGACTAGACTTCTCTGGAACTTTTAATTTTAAAGAATTTTGTTTTAGGAAATTTAATGTCTGTAAGTTTTTTTATTTCATTGAAGAAAAATGAATTTCGAAAACTAACGAATCAAAAATTTATTAGAAACGCACTTCTCGAAGATTGAAAGAATTTTAAATATACGTAATATATATTCAATATTTTCAATTGTGATTGATTTTATTCCAAATCAAAGTTTAGAAATTTGCTATCAATATAATTCAAAACAAGTGCTAGTATGGAACTTAGTATTTTTATTTGCAGGAATCATAATATGGAGAAATCATTTCAATCGTTTCATGAATTTATTTCAAATCATAAAATATAAGACAAGGAACGTTTTCACCTCAGTTTTCACACAATAAGAAAATGTATCTTTATCGAATTAAACATGAAGTAAAATAGAATACGTACACAGCATGAGGTTTAATTTAAGTACAAAATTACACTCTCTGTACAAAAAAAAATAATAATTTAGTCTTCCGAACGTACAGTCCGCCCTTTCAAGAAAACACTTATTACTTATTTTAAGACTTATTTTAAGTAGAAAAGTATATTCTCTGTGTAACGTAGAAAATATAGCTCAGCCACTTGAATATAATATTCGCTTTTTCAAATAGAACGCTTATAACTAATTTTGAGTAGAAAATTATATTTTCTATACATAGTAGAAAACATAAATCAGCCTCTCGAATATGCAGTCCACTCTTGTAACAGAACATATACATATAATCAATTTTAAGTAGATTAGTATACTCTCTGTACAATGTAAAAAACATAGATCATATTCTTCAATATACAGCCCATTCTCCTAATAGAACCATTCTAACTAATTTCAGGTACAAAAGTATGTTTTTTGTACAATGTAGAAAGGTAGAACAAGCTTCAAAACATACAGTCTTAGTATTTGTTATTTGTTAGGAAGACATTGAGCGACACATTTAAAAAAGTCGAATGTAGTACATTTTGAGAGCCCGAGAGAAAGACGTTTTACGTTTTTACGTGAGACTTGTCTCTGTTTTGCTCTCAGTGTGCTATTCGTGATAGCATAATCGATGGCCGAGACTACATTGCTTTTCATTAAACAAGCGATTGGATAAATAAAAATTCTCACATCCTCAGTTTATATCAACAAAACATCAAATAAACAAGTAATTTTCAACTTCTTCTAAATTCGTATAAAATTCTAGTAAGAAATTTTACTTAAATTATTCATTAAAATGTTCAATTTTGTTCTTTATTTGTTATAAAATATCTCTGAAATATTGTAAATTTAAACAACGTTTGATGAAATTCCAAAAAATTTATTAAATTCATCAAGACAGTTTTTTTGAAGGTAATCTTTTCCATTTTTCTTCATTTCAAATGCCAAACTTATTTCAAATCCCAAATAAATTCCGAGTTCCGAGTCTAGCCGACTCCTCACGAAGAGTAGGAGTCGGAGAAATCCACACATTGTAGTAAGCGATTGAATGCTATTTTTCCTTATTCGACGCTTATCCCATCGTTATTTCTCTAGCAGCGCGTTGCGTATGACTACACTTGTGATTTTGTTCCTTGGCCGTTGATTTTAAATGATTTTATTCGCATGCAAATGATTTCATTTTATGCAATAAGAAGCTTACGTTATACATAGTAAAAAAATTCTATCGACTGTTAAACTACGTTAAGTAGAATAAAGCTACGTTTATTTTAACACCATCTACAGATTTTGTATTAAAAAAAAACATGATTTTAATGTGATTTACCCCTCGGGTGATGCATGGGGGAATGATGAAATTAAGGCAGCCCGACAAGAAAGGAGCGAAGCGTACGAGAGAACTTTAAGCATCACAGGTCTTAGCGATAAGGACAGAAATAGACTTGAAAACGATTATAGACACAAAAAGAGGAAAGTGAAACGACTAGTCAAGGAAAGTAAAGACAAAATCAGAACAGAAGAAGAGAAGAAATTACAAAACGACTTTCAGGGAACCATGAAACTATTATTTAAAAAAGATGAAGGGAAGTGATAGTACACTGATAGAAATAATAATGTTGATTTAACCATATAATCATTGGTTGAAAAATTACGAGTATATTTATAATATAATACGTGCACTGATAGAAATGAATAAGTGGTACAACAATATTTATGATTAAATTAACTCTATTCTATTGCTGGTATAGATACAGCCATACAGGATGTCTGTTTTGGCCATCCGATTCTTATTGCTTACGAAAGTAGACGCGCAGGCTCGATCAAGATGCGCCTGTTGTAAACTAAACAAAGCGAGTCGGGTAAATCAGTCATACAAAGGGTATTGCTAAACGACAACATTTCAAAGATAGTTGCCTCAAGCAAGTGTTTAATAGAATTACACATTTCATAGAATAGCAACACATATATTACATTTTTGTACCACAAATATAAGTAACTTGTATTTACCATATTTCAGTAAGTACATTTCCTACTCTTTATCATTGAAGTGAACGTATTATATTATTAATATACTCGTAATTTTTTAACCAACTATCATATGGTTAAATCAACATTATTATTTCTATCAGTGTGTACTTCAATGATAAAGAGTAGGAAATGCACTTACTGAAATATGGTGAATATAAGTTACTTATATTTGTGGTACAAAAATGTAATATATGTGTTGCTATTGTATGAAATGTGTAATTCTATTAAACACTTGCTTGAGGGAACTATCTCTGAAATGTTGTCGTTCAGCAATACCCTTTGTATGACTGATTTACCCGACTCGATTTGTTTAGTTTACTACAGGCGCATCTTGATCGCGCCTGTGCGTCTACTTTCGTAAGCAATAAGAATCGGATGGGCAAAACAGACATTCTGTATGGCTGTATCTATACCAGCAATAAAATAGAGTGAATTTAATCCTAAATATTGTTGTACCACTTATTCATTTCTATCAGTGTACAGAGTTTGTCATCATGAGAAACAGCAAAGGTGAAATGCTATACGATACAGACGGGATAGTAGACGCTTTAAAAGATTCTTTTTAAGAATTATTAGGAGGTGAAGATATAGGGCAACAGAACTGCGAGACAAAAAATAATGCATTAGAAAACCCAATCGAGAAAGCCTGTGTCACTGAGATCGGAGAGATAATTAAGAGTTTAAAAACTGTTAAGGCTTGTGGTGTAGACATTATTAGCTCTGAAATGCTGAAATACGGTGGCGAGTACATACCTCACAGGTTGTGCGAAGTGTTGAAATTTATGTATTGAGATGGGACGAGTCCCAGACGATTGGAGAAAGGCGATTGTCTTACTAATATACAAAAGAAAGGGAGATAAAAGCAACTGCAATAATTACAGAGGAATCAGCTTACTAAGTACCGTAAGTAAAATATACTCAAAAATACCAATTCGTAGAGTAATGGAAATTACAGAAGAAAAGATATGGGAAGTCCAAAGGGGCTTTATGCCAGGAAGATCATTTACAGATCAGATATTTAGCTTAAGACAGATCACAGAGAAAAGCTTAAGAGTAGAAAAGAAAGTCTTCCGTGCAATTGTTGACTCAGAACAAGCCTTTGAAAAGGTAAATAGAAGTAAACTTTGGGAAGTCCTTAAAGAGTAGTAAAGCGAGTGTAACAGATAATTAGAAACTGGGTGACTGGTTTGATATTATACAGCGTGTTAGACAAGGATGCGTTATGTCCTCATGGCTATTTATTATATGTATGTATAAGTGTCTGAGAATAGCCGACTTCAACGAAGAGGATGTAGATCTCAAAACAGGGAGCGTACGTGGGTTAGCTTTCGAAGATGACAAGATTGTCATGGCAGAATCAATCGAGGACTTGCAAAGAATGCTGAATAAGCTTAATAGAAGCATGAAGAATATGGGCCTCAAAATTAACGTAAATAAAACAAAGGTCATGGTGTTTGGAGGAAAAAATGAGAAAACAGTGTGCGACATTATCCTAAATGATGAGAGATTAGAGCAAGTTGCCAAGTACTTATATCTGGGTAGCCCACTTACTGGCGACGAAAAAATAGATGTGGAGTTAGATAGGCGCATAAATGATGGTAAGAAGGCTATCGGTAGAGCAGGGTCCATTCTTAGAAATAAAAACGTATCAAAACAATCTAAAATGATCATACAAAATTCTATATTTGTACCGATTGTACAATACGGTAGCGAGACATCGACATGTCAAGAAAAGGACAAGAGTAAAATTAACGCGATTGGCATGAAACCTCTGCGCGCAATATGCGGGAAGGCATTGACGGACAAGGTCCGAAACGAGATAATCCTCAAAGAATGTGGTACAGGAGAGACACTAGTTGATATATGGGAAAGAAATCAGTTGAGATGGTTCGGACATGTTGAAAGAATGAAAGATAAAAGACTGACCAAACAGGTGTGTAAAGGTAAAGTAAATCGCAGAATGCCAAGAGGAAGACCGCCGAACGCATGGTTAAAATCTGTGAATGAGACATTAATCCGAAGAGACATAAGAAGCCATAGAGACACGAGAGCTTGCATGAGAAAATGCATGGACGTGAAGGAAGCTAGACTAGTATGATAGGACAGAAAAGTTTGGTGACAAATAGTTTATAAAAAGAATGTGAGTAGAGTGAATGACGCCTGAAACAAGGACCTTGGATACTAATGGGCCCAAGTGGGGAACCACACATAACAACATTGTGAGGCTCATCACTTGGGGTGATCGCTAGAGAGATTGATCAGCACCCTGGGTCGGATCAAAATATCTATACCTTACACGTATCTACCGTATACCTGTATACCCATCCACACACTACTACTTTCCAGCCGAGTAATTCACGCCTACCCCGAAAGGCTCAATGGTATAATAATAATAATAATAATTTAAAATCTTTTTCAAGTTTTCCTCAATATTTCATTTCAAAATAATAAAGCAGTAAACTTGTTATTTGTGAATTTTATCTTATAGAAAACAGGTTAATAAAACCTTCATTGCTAATGAAATATAATCACGAAGCAGATAGCCTCAAAGTAAAATGTGTTGTTTTTTGTTTGAAACTAACTTTTTAACTGTATATTTAACTATTCTGTTTTTGGTTGAAAATTCATTTATTTTGTTGAAAATAAGTTTATTTTGGTTAGATTCCATTGTGATTCATCAAAAATTAAAATCTTTTCTGGTTGAAATATCAACTACTACATTTTTCCTTCATAATTAATCTTTTTTGGAATGAAGATTTAATTACTTTATTGAAAATTGCTCTTTTATAAAAATTAATTTTTTGTTGTTGTTGAACATTTAGCATTTAGCATAAAAAAATAGCATTTAAATTAAAAATTAAATTAAAATAAATCTGGTTTTTTTTGTGTGAAAAATTAATTTTTTTAATGAAAATTTAACAATTCCATTTTTGGTTGAAAACTGACATTCTTTTGTTCAAAATTCGGCTATTAGTTTGAAAATTGATATTTTTTAGTTGAACATTCTGCTATTTGGTTGAGAATTAATGTAGTTTGTTAAAAAATCGTCTTTATTGGTAGAAAAATAAACTGTTTGGTTAAAAATTCAATTATTTGGTTAAAAATTCATTTATCTTTTTGCAAATTCAATTTTTTACTGGAAAAGTTACGAATTTGAAGCGGTTTGAATCAAAATTAATATAGTACCCACCTTATTTATACCTAAATTTGCACTGAACTTCAAGTATAAGACGATAGGATAAATATGTATTTAAATTATTATTCAAATTCATGGACTTTAGAGGCAAATTTGAGAAACGATTATTATGTGCTGATATATTTATCAATATCTTATAATAAAATTTGTCAAAGCTTTCTAAATGAAGCGTATTCATTGAATCGCAATAGAGAAAGAGAAGAACATTATTTGTAATCAACTCGCGAAAATGTTGTATACATATTCCTAGTCGATTGTTTAAAAAAATTTAAAAAAATTGTGTATATGACTTAATTAAAAAAAGTGCATTTTCACATTTCCCAAAAATTATAAAGTGGACGAAAATTGTGTTTTTGAATTGCAGTGTTTTTATTCTTGTTCACGTGTACAAATTGTACAAATAGTACATTCCGCGTCATTTGTGAACCAACGCGATTTTTTCAATTTTGAAAAATAAATAGAACAAAAGATATTAAGCGATTGGAAAAAAGATCCCTTTACGGATATTAAGTCATGAATTCTTTTCCCAGCGCTCAAAGGATTTGAATAATTTTCGCATTTTCACCCCGCCCTAGTATACCATGTTAAGGTAATATTTATGAAATATTTTATTGAATATCTTCAACAAGAAATTAAGCATAAAAAATGACTTTAAAGTGGTTTTCGTATTTTTGAAAATGATAGATATTTTGTGATAAATTTATGCATGCTAAATGTATGAAAATTCGATAAAATGCATTTTTATATTCTCGTGAATAATGTCCAATGAAAAACAATCTACAATTAACAAAAAATAAGAGAAAAATGGTATATAAGCAATAGGGCGTATCGAAAAAATAATTAATTTGAGTATTGAAAAAATAACAAATATTTTTTTAAGTTATTTAAAAAAAAATGTTCTGTTATAAAATTCAAAAAGCACTGAAAGCGATATATTTTTTATTTGCAGACAACATTTTTTATGAAGTTATCAGAAGAAATATTTCAGAGCAAGTAAATATGTAGCGATGATGCCACTAAAGAATATACAAGATTTTAAAGCAAATGTTTTCAATTTGGCAATATCATATTTTGTTGATATGATAAATAATCTGCAGAACTCCGACGCAAAAATTTAGAAAATTATCAACCTGACGACTTCAATGGAAACTGGAAAATTCAAATAAAATTTTACAAATTTTTTAAATTTTTGAGTTACCGTATATCGAAAACTTATGCCTCAGGCCAAAAAATAGTTTTTACTGACACACTTGGTTAGGAAAAATTATGTATAAACAAATGTTAACAATAAAATTATAACAACTTGGCGAAAATGGATGTATTAATCAATAAAAAATTATCAATAATAAACTTTACAATATATGATTTTAAGTCATAATCTGCTTAATTATGGATAACGCTATGAAGGAGAGGAGAAAAAATTGAATAAGTTTTAGATATATATATTTTTTAGAGGTACATAGTTTTTTATAATATATAATATTTATATTAAGTGCAAAGAATTTTGAAAAAATGAAGTGATTTCGTAGGATTTCAAAGATTTAAAGACAATTTCAAATATTTCGGTTCATCTGCGTTTTTAAAGAATTTCCTTATATTTCGAAAGATTTGAAAGGATTTCATACGATTTATAAGATTTTAGAATAGTTGAAAAGACTATAAGAGATTTCAGAGAATTTTTAACATTTTCAAATATTTCAAAAGATTTTTAAGATATTTTGTAAGATTTCCGACTATTTCAGAAATTCTGATGGATTTTAAAGACTGTCCATAAGATATTATCAGATTTCATATAATTTCAACGGATTTTATATTTTCATGGAATTCAAGGAATTTATGCACAATAATTAAGGGATTTCAAAAATTTGAAAAGATTTTTAAACATTTTGACAAGAGATCTATATATTTAATTACTACTACTCATAAACTTTACATAATAATAAAAATATTGCAATTAAATTTATGAGGAAAAAAATGATACAAAAAAACCTCAAGACTGTAGACCACAAGTCTCGAACAGCAATATTAATTGATGTTCCTATGTGTCATTTTTCAATGAACTATGCTTATAGTTATTTAATTTGCTTGGATTGCTCAACATCATATTAAGACCGTTGATACGACTAGCTTATTCTATTATACAGTATATACTTAATCCTTTTATGCTTGACTTTTTTGTTTTAAGAATCTAGTATTCTTACTAATTCATTTTGTGTTTCTCCAACTTTTCCATGAAACTTTCAGATTTTTTATAAATGTAATCTTTAATGTAATCTACCTCTGTTTCTTTGTGAATTTGTACGATAGTTGTATGCATTGGGTATTTTCCTATTAGCAGCAAAAATTTATTTTGTACCCTTTGGAGAGTTTGATAATTAGTATTACTAATTAAATTCTATATTGGACAAGCACAAAGTAACATAGGTCTAACTATACTATTTTAATATTTCTATTAAATGTGAGTCCTTGATCTATCACTAATCCTAAATATTTAAGGCTATCAGCAATTTTCGACGGTGAGGCGAAAATAAGCATTCACTGTGTTCATTTTCTGTTCACTCTCCATTCACTCTCTTCTCAATTTCTACCCGATCGCTCTCCACTCTCGTTTTTTACATTTTTTTCGATTACTCAAAAACGCTCTTTTGTATGTGGCCTTAACTTATCCTTGTCTTCTTCAAACTAAGTCAGACGTTATAAAATATACAATCAATGCAAGTTCGAGATTCGGTGTTGTACATTCTTTCATTAAAGTTGTAATTCGTTGTGATTGTTTGCGCCTAGTTTGCTAGTGTTACGGTATTCATTAAGCGTTCTTGAAAATAATATAAATTATTGGAGTGTTTGAAGCGATTGGTTAAAACTACACACAAACAACAGACGCATTTTGAAAACGTGTACCCATACAAATGATGCTTTTGTAATCCCGGTGGATTATATTACTTCTGTCTGTGTTAATGTTGTTGTTGATGATTCAATGTACATTGGAATACCAATTAATCAAAAAGAATTGGAATAAAGTCACATGTCATGAAGTAAGCTCGGGTTTTCATTTAAAAAGAACAAGTAGAAATTTAACAAATACCGCGCAACTGAACAATTGAAAAGATTTATATTTGTCGAAAACATTCCGAAATCTTTTTGAAACATCGGTGAAATAGTAGTGTTTTATAAACAGGTATGCGATGGAAAAAAGGTAAACATAAGCTCTAGTGGTAAATGTCAAAATATGACGGATGGAAAAGCGGTCACGTGTGAATATTATCTGTTTCGAATAAGTAATTGTCTGTTGGGCACGAAAACGTTGATAAGAAAGCTCGCGGGTGAACTATGTATTTAAAGTTTGACGATGATATTCCACGTTTTGGCCCTTATTTTTTTCTATCAGCAAAAGCTTTTTTTTCAACAAGCTAAGGGTTTTCTAATAATTTTATCACTGGCTTCTTTTTTCGTTAGTTTTCCTGGAAAAAGAAGAAAATAAGACGAAACTAACCTCCATGCCATCTCATAAAAAAATGATAGTTCCGATAAGACGTCCATTTGAAGCGCAGAAGCAAAAGTTTGAGAAAAATGACGCTTACATGTTCTAAAGTAAAATTGTAATTAAATTAATGATTTCTCATTGACAAATTAATTATTTCTAGCCTGAAAAGTTGATTTTTTTTACTTAATTTACTTTTTGAAAAATTTTTCGATATGCTGATAAGAAATAATTTTTTTCAGACGAAATATCAATGTAAAATAATTTAATTAATAATTCTGCACTAACTACGGATTTTCCTTACTTCACCTCACACTCGATTTTTAACTTTCCTAGTCGTTACACAATCGTTGCTCGCCTCAGTTTCGCTTGAATCTTCATTATGAGATATCGAGAGTATAAGGAAATTGAAACGAAACTTTTAACTTTGATTTTGGAGTTAAAATCTCTTTTCAATTTCTCTACACTATCGAATACCTGTAATGCAGAGTATTAGGAAATTAAAACGATACTTAAAACTTTAACTCGGGAGACCACAAAATATCATAATATTAACCTTTCAACGCAATACTTTTCACTATATTTGGTCTCCTTTTCGTAACTATAACCGCTTCAGAGTTGGTTATATTAATTCTGATCTTCCTGTTTTTCATAATCCTTATTAACTTTTTTAGTTGCCTTTTGCAATCTATTTACAATTGTATCCATTCTATAGGAGCTTGTATACAAACCTGTATCAACACCAAATAATCCTAACTGTACGTTTTCCAATTTTGGAAAATCACTAATATAAATGATAAAAAGTGTGGGTCCTCAGACTGAGCCTTGTGGAACACCTGCAATTATTTCCTTAACTTCAGATCTTTTCCCATCACAACTGACATACTGTCTTCTGCCTACTAGGTAAGATTTAATTAAGTGTACGAGATAAACTGGATATTTATATTCTATTAGTTTATAGATTAGGCCTTCATGCTATACCGAATTAAAGGCTTTTTTAATATCCACTGATAGTATACCTGTGTGTTTTTTTTTGTTGTTAAAATTTTAAGATATGACCAACCAGTCTGGCCAACTGATCCAAAGTACTATGTTTCTTTCGAATTGCAACTTTTTCTTTGTTAATTATTTTATTCGCTTCCAAAAAGAATGTTACCCTTTTTTGTATTATTTTTTCAACAACTTTACTGATGTGATGTAATAAACTAATAGGTCCATAACTTTGTGGAAGGCTTTGGTTCTTACTTGGTTTTGGTATTACTATTATCTTACGAATTTTCCATTCTTTAGGAAATAACCGGTGCACATGATCGCATTTATGATTTTTGTGATAAAAACCACCGCTTTCGTTGAAAGTCTCTTCAATATGTAATACGTTATTTTATCATCGCCAGGAGCTTTATTATTTCTAATCGAACGAATAATTTTATAGACCTCAGATGACTTTGTCAACCCATTGACCTCAATTTGATTATTTTTTGTGTAATTTCTCACATACCTAACTACTTTTTTATTATGCATTTTACTTCTGACTTATCATTTAGCTTGTGCACACTTTCTAAGTATTCTGCAAGAACATTGAAGTTTTCATTAGTATCATAAACATATTGTGTATTATATAATAAAGGTGGAATTTTTTTAGCATATTTTGTTATAATATTTTTTAATTTCGAAATGGAGTTATCTGTCGGGCTAGTGCCTTAAAAATTTTAAGATATTTTAAAAGATTTTAAAAGACTTCAAACATTTTAGGGTATTTATAAGGATGGCAAGACATTTTCAATACATTAAAAAAAATTGCAGGAATTTTTAAGGAGTCTAATGATTTTAAGTAATTCTAAATAAATCCTACCCCTTACCGAGCAGATGAATCGAATCACTCGCTCTCGGAAAATAAAACACTAGCTAATCGGTCCATGTTCTTTGCGCGATAATTTTTAAAATATTTTTTTTTTGCATTTGCAGAAAAGTAATTTGAAAACATCCTCAGCAACAGGATCTTGTGTCGTTTTGATTCGATCGGTGACGAAAAGCAAATTCAATCTTGCTTCTGTACATCAGTAGTGGGATTATGTGGCCGTTTTGTAATCGAAAATCGAAAGGACCTCTCTATCTACACACGTTATAGAAAAAAATTCCGTTCGATTTTCACCTTTTGGCACGGTAACGGAGTCCCACTGCAGATTCAAACTTGGTGTGGTGATCAGCAGGATCCAGAGAATGGGGATGGTAGAGAAATACGACTGGCCTTATTCCAGTCCCAACGACACAAGATACTGCTTCTGAGGCTCTTCTCAAATTCCTTTGCTG
>CAKNWT010332094.1:3773-17763 GCA_932066315.1 Andricus coriarius
CAGTGCAGTGCGACGTATTCTTCTGCGGATGATGATAAAGCAACACAAGTTTGCTTTCTACATGCCCAAATTATAGATGCTCCGTAAAGTTGAAATAAATAACCGCTTTTCGATTTTCTGTCAGATTTATCTTTTGCCCAATTCGCGTCAGCAAGTTCGGTTTCTTTCAGATAACGAGCGATTCCTTTCGCCTCCATCCAGTCAGCCTTTGCCGGGTCCTTGTTATGCTGACTCAGAATGGTAAAACTAGCTGCGATATCGAGTCGAGTGTTGACAGCCATGTACCGTAATGCCTCGATTAGCATTTGATATTTATCGCTTTCTTCCATTGAAGTTTCGGCTTCTCTTGACTTAATGTATCCTGGATCTAATGTTTTGCATCTTGTAGCCCAACGCTGTTTAAAATCGTTTCTATATATTTTGGCTGAGAGATAAAATAAAAACTCCCCTCCTTTTTCACCAGAATTCCTAAGTAGTGATGTAATATTTCGAGATCCTTCCAGCGAAAATTCTTTCCAAGAAGACCGACAACCTGCTCTATTTTCTTTATGTTCCTTCCGGCAATTAAAAAATCATCAACGTAAACAATAAGAAAAATTATACCTTCTTTGTTGCTTGGCTTTTTTTGAAAATTATACTTTCGCAGAATTTCATCTAGTTGATCATTCCATACCTGTCCAGCTCGTTTGAGTCCGCTGATCCTTTCCTTCAATTTGGGGACCATATTATATTTTCCTGGAATCGCGTATCCCTCCGGCTGCTTCATGAATACATTCTCCTTTAATCTTGCATTGAGAAAAGCTGTCTTGGCATCGTAATGGTTGACAATCATTTTTTCATGACCAGCAATTCTCAGTAGAGTCCTAAATGTAGTTTGCCGAACAGCAGGTGCGAAAGCCTTATCATAGTCAATTCCTTACTTTTGGGAAAACCCGCGAACGACAAGTTTGGCTTATACCTGCCCAGACCTCCATCAGTATTCCGTTTGAGTTTGAAAACCCATTTGCAGGTGATAGTGTTTTTATCCTTTGGTGCCGGTACGATTTCCCAGGTATCGTTGCTCAGTAAGGAAGATATTTCTTCGTCCATACCTTTTTTCCAGTGTTCCTTATCAGCACCGATTAGAGCTTGTTTTCTGCTTCTGGGTTCTCCTTTTGCACTAGTCGCTACTTTTAAGATTAGCACATATCTATCTGGTCGCACACCGTTATTTGAACTTTCAGAGTGTCGATGCTCCAATTGTTCCGCTTGATTTTGTAGATTCTGCTGCTCTTGATCCTGCTGCTCGTCATCCTATTGATCCCGATTCTCGCTTCCCGAATTCGATTCTGCATCATTATGTTCAACATTAGAATCTGGAATGAATTCTTCGTCACAAGACTTCACTTCAATTTCAATCGAAATGCTTTGGACTCTTTTGAATAGCCCACAAAAATTACCTTTTTTTTTTTGGCTTTTCATCAAACTTTTTTCTTTTAGCATCTGGAACGGGCAGAAACGCTTCTCAACCGAATACGTGTAAATGTTTTACATTGGGCAATCTTGAGTACCACAACTCAAATGGAGTCTTGTTTATTCCATAAGAGATCTATCTTTTCTTTTTGCAACCCCATTCTGCTGTGGCGAATGCGCTACTATATACTGGATCATGATGCCTTCTTTTTTCAGATAGGCCTGTAAACCTTTATTAACGTACTCCCCTCCTCGATCCGACCGTATGCATTTGGTTTTCTTTTGAAATTGTGTTTCAATCATCTGGACGAAGTCCTTGATACTTGCAGGTACTTCCCTTTTATTCTTTAAAAGATACATATGTGTGTATCTAATGTAATAATCGATTATTGTAAGAACATACCTTTTTCCACCTGGTGTGACTATTTGCATTGGTCCCGCATAAATCTGTATGCACGAGATACAGAGTCAACTGTGTTTTACTTTTGACTCTTTAGGAAAAGATTTTGGTATAATTTTTCCTTTTACACAGCTCTCACAAATTTCCCCTTTTTCCGCAATCCGTTAGCACTATGCCAGTAGCTAGTCCTTTTTGAACCAGATCTGTAATTGATTTCGGGTCTCGATGATCGTACCGCTTATGCCAAGAATTTTGACAGTTGTCTGTTATCACCCCGTCCTTTACAATTTTACAACCTTCATCGTCAAAAATCACTTCATGAAAACCTTTTGTTAATTTCTTCACTGAAAGAAAATTAGATTCAGAACTCTGCACATATCAAACATTTTCGACATTCACTGTTAGAACTTTGTAAGTATCCAATAGGCACGTTACAAATCCTAATCCTTTGCCATTCACTTCCACAAGTTCCTCTTTATCAGCAAGTAAAATATGTTCTTTCTTTCAAGGCTCTATTTTCCTTAAATGTCTTAGCTGAAAAACATGCATTCTCTTAAGTTTTAGTTTTGCTTTTTACTGCAACTTTATTCGCATTTTCCTTTCCTTGTTTAGCTTTCCAGTTCTGGTACTTCAAGCAGTCCTTTTTGAAGTGACCATTCTTTTTACCGATTCGTAGCTTTCTTTTGATTTCCCGTTCAATTTTCTCCTCTTGTACTCGTCAATTAGTTTTCCCTTAATGAATTGCAGAGTAAGGTCCTGTTCTGATCTGCTTTCCAAGACTGTAATTAATGCACCACATGAATACAGTCAACTACTGAGTAAATTGACGCTACTAAATATTCCTTTAATTCCTCTCCAAGTCGCGTCAACTTATTTACAAGGTCCAGCATTTCAGTGATATGATTCTCCATGTTACCACCTTGGGACAATGTCAATCTGCATATGATAACTCTGAAATGCATTTCAAGCTTCCTTTGCACTTTTTGCATTCTTTATGTGCACAAGTTGATTATCTTCCATCAGAAGACGAATTGTATCACGAGCTTAATTGTCCTTTTTAGGCCGTGCTTTCTTTGTTGCTTCATCTGCTGATTCTGCTGGTGGTTCAACTTGTCAACAAGCACACGCAATCTGTCTGATATTATTTCTTGATTCTGACTATTGTCAATTCACAATAGAAAAACTTGAACTCATCCTTAAAACTTCAACTGTTCACTTAATCCGTGATGTGCGCTTCACACTGACATTTAGACACCGACTTTTGGGTCACCGATTTTGGGCCCATAACCTGTTAGTTATATATAAAAAAAAGGAAGTAAAACGTATTCGTTATAAAAGTATAAAAGTCCGACGGACCTGCAGTCGAGATATTAGTGACGTACCGTTACTGCATGGCAACGAGACGGGCATCAGACACCATCAGTTCTTAACTCACAAATATCGATGCTTATATATGTCGAAATACTCCAACAATTGATATAATCTTTTGGGGTTTAGCCAAATCCGTCGTTTTAGTTAAATTTGCTACTAGAAACCAGATTAAGTCCCTTTTTTGATCTTCAAATATCAAAAAGTATTACCCTAATAAGTAAGAAAAAAATTAAAATCCGAATTTTTTAGAGTTCGAAGACAGACAATTTTCTATTTTCGAAATAAAACCCAATTTGGGTCAAAGTGACCGTAAAACTCCGTTATTAAAGCCAAAAGGTACATTTTCTAATAGAACCCATTTTATATCCTTTTTATGGTCAACCACTATCAATAACCGTCACCATTTTGAGTTAGAAGCAAATTATAAACAGAACTTTGGAGTATCGGAATGCAAGAATATTTCTGATTTTCAATATAGAACCAAATTTGGAGAAAACTGAACGCGAAACTCCGCTGTTAAAGCTAGAAGTTAACATTTTCATTAAAACACAAATTAAGTCCCTCTTCTGGCATTTTTCTATCAAAAAGTATGCAATGGAATTTCAATTTTTCCCCTTCAAGGGATTTCAATGGACTTCTAGAAAATGTTGAGGAATGAATTCAATTTATTTGATATTTTTATTTAAATGAAGAGAAAGTAGCCAAATTACAAATGTTAGCATCATAGATTATTTATTTACAAGTTAGTCTTAATCTAACTTAACTTAACTTACTCTATTATTTTCTAAATTTTTTTTATTTTCAAAAGGGATCAAGGGATTTAAACAATTTCAGGGAATGTGAAATAATGTCAGATGAACTTAAATTTCAAGAGATTTCATGGTATTTTAAGGAATTTCAGACATGCAGAGGAATTTATTGAATCTCCAAAGCAAGAGGAAGTAGCCCAATTACAAATGTAAAGAAGTAACAAAGAGTATTTAAGTACAATTTAGTCTAAACCTAAACTTAATCTCAACTTATGTATTATTTCCTCCTCACAGAGGAAGCATCGCAACGATGAAAATTTTCGCAGTTCATTTTTTGACATATCTTACCTACAATATTTTTCTCAACAATCGTAATAAACCAATAAACAAATAACCAAGATAGTCCCAAAATGTGTCAAAAATCTACATTTTGTTTCAAATTGAAATAAATTTAATCTTTCAACAAAATTACTTGGTTGAAAATTTTGATTTTCTAAATGGATAATACAGAAAATTCGTTATCTTCATTGGTCAACGGGTTATAAATAGAATCCTCTTGTTATGTGCTTGAAGTTCCGAACGTTGAAATGAACGAAATTTTTTACTGATGGCTTTGTACTTATGATTTATTATTTGAAATTGTAGTTGTGATAACATTTGTAGACAAAATAAAATTAGGAAAAAATATTTCGTTCATTTGAACATTCAGAAACTTGAAAGATAACTTAAAAGAACGCATATAAAAGCGACTGAAAATAATATTTATGCAGTGTGAAACCAATTACGTTTTCGGCAACAATGTATGCGAGATCTCGAGAAAATATTTTTTAATAAAGTATTATTGGTCTGAAATGTATTTTACACTTACTATTTTAAAATTCTTTGAGATTGGTTGAGTCCTACATAAAGGAGATTCCCTTCTTTCTTGTGAAGTCATATTCTCAATCGCGCCACTATTCATGTTTATTTTTACCCGCTTTTGAGAGAAAGGTATATTGTAATCTCTTATTATAAATATCCCACGAAGAAGTGTATTATTTTTCTCCAATATTGCAAAGACGTCACCATTAGACGTTGATAATACTAGCCTTTCTTCGGTTGGCACGGGAATAAGATTGCAGTTCCCTTTTAAATAGATTTCTTTATCTTGAGGAAAAGTGTATCTTCTAATTTCGAATCGCCGGTTCGGATTTATTTTAGGAATTAACCGAATAAATTCAAGATCTTTAGTATGAAAACCAAGCACATATGAAAAAGAGAGAAAGATAGGGGGAACCCTGGAATTCACACGAAGAAGAGGCTCTGCAGGAGGAGAAGGCGTGACTGAAGAATGTGGTCTGACATGAGGAGACCTGGATCTGGCACGAAGGGAAGGTTCGGCAGGAAAAGCATGAGGTCCGGCATGAGGAGATCTGGGCCTGGCATGAAGCGGAGGCTCAGCAATAGAAGAAGTACTGACCGCAGAATATGATCTGGCAGGAGGAAATATAGATATATTAATATAGTAAATTCTAATAATTAAATTATAAAATTAAAGATACCTTTCAGGAGAGTAATCTCTGTCAGTAGAATCAGAAGGTCTGGAACGAGAAAAATACGGTATAGGGGCACCATTAGGTAAGCAATCGAACTGGGTACTGAATTCTGCAATCAGAAACAGAGGATATAATTTACCTTGTTTTTGATAATATTTTAACGGATTTTAATTTTCTTTTTTGGCATATTTCTTTCTCACGGAGAGAGGATTACCTAACATCATTTTGTCAACTGGAATCGCAGGATTACACGCAGAAAGGAAAAAATGGATAGTCACATTCCTCCCCCAGGGTTGCTTGAAAATCCCGATTTTTCGCTGATCGTTATGCATTTATTTTAAATATAAGAACAATTTTAGACCTAATCATACGCAATTTTATAATAGGTCATCCACAAATTAAGTAAGACGATGAAGAAAGACCTGGAGTCTTTAAAGAAAGAAAAAGAGATTATAAAAGGGAAAAATAATGACCTGATGAATAAAAACCTGGCACATGAATCAACGGTTCCAGTCTTGCAAGGAGCAGTCATTTCGCTTCAGACTTAGGCTAGGAGAAATAATGTGGTTTTGATTAACCTCCCTGATAACGAATCTGTGAACAGAGATCTACAAGCATCTGCTTCGGCGTCAGGCCTGTATTGAGAAAGCTGGCTGCCTACAAGTGGAAACAACTGATTTTTGATAAGACAGCTGAGCTGAAAATACACCAACTCGCAGTCAGCAATGATAGATCGAAGGTCGAGAGAGAGGAAAGGAAATCACTGATAGAAATACGAAAGAAACTCAAACCCAAGGGAGTGAACCATTACCTAAAAGGAAGTAAATTATGTATTGATAATAAGTCTCTCTCTCAAAGGGAAATACAGGAAATCAGTTCTGATTTAAACTCAACTCCGAAAGGGAACTCTGTGGACAACTTCTTTCAGGCCTCCAACACTGTTAAAAACAACAGCAGAGGTAGATCGCCCAACTTCAAGCGGAAGGATAGCGCTTCTTCCGATTCTGCCTCCTCGATGAAAAGATATTTAAATGTAACACCTGGTCGAAGTGCATCCACCAGATTACGCAACAGCGGCAGAAATGAAATTGAAACAGAATAGTAATGCAGGAGCTCATTCTTGATACTTTCTCAGCTTTCGAAGATCAATTCGTCAACTGTGGGTGAAAAATTCTCTAGGATTAAAGATCTGGTTCGTCTCATCCATTGCAACGTCCATGGCTTTGCCAATGTGTCAGAAATTCAGGAGTCCTAGCGGTGGCATTGCTATTTTCTTAATTAACGAGATATATAATTATAAAATAATTGTTAGGACTGCGTCTTGGATTTTTATTAAGTGTAAATTTGGGGATGCAGAATTTATTCCACACTTTCTGAGTTTGTAGTAAAATATTCCCATTTGCCTATATTATTAGGGGGGGATTTCAATTCTCGTATAGGTATTCCAAATCAATTAAATTCTGAGATATTGCCACTGAGTATATCGGCGTCACATAATCGACTTTCTTTGAATGAAAAAATTGATAGACAGGGCTCTGCATTAATGGAATCGTGAGAAAGTAATAATTTGGTGATATTAGATGGGAGATTACCAGGGTACACACCTGCTCAATTTACCTTCATGGCTGCTGTACGAATGAGAGTAAACGTTAACAACGATTTGGACAGTCTAAAAAATAGGGTGACTAATAATAGCCCTGAAAATGTGTCCTCTCAGGAGCCATTGGGTGATAGAATTGAACTCACCGCCTGTAACCTTAACTTTTTAGAATTTGTAGAGGATTTCGAAACTCTCTTGATGGCAACACGATCTGATCATTTTCCTATCGTTACTAAATTATACTTGTATCGTAAAGAGGAGTCTAATTATAACCTAATTGTAAATTCCTTACATGAGTCGATTAAATAGAAGAATCACCTAGTATTAGCCTACACCGAGGGCACGATGACCGTTCCTAATGTCACCCTTCAGGAAAACTCATCTATCAATTATTTAAATGATAGACTTACGGCTACAATTACTCACATTCTGAAAGAAGTGGGGTTGACTAAAAACAATAATTAGGGGAATTCAGAAAGAAACCCTGGTACGATCATGAATGTTCCTATCTGTCCCGTAAGTTAAAGAGGGATTTAAAAAAGTGTAAGGAATCAGGGTTCTCGGACGCTGACGATAGGGTTTACAAGGGGTCGAAACGTCACTGTTTTTGTGTGATTTATAGGAAGCCTAAGGAGTTTCAGAGTTTCCGTCTTAATAACCTGGCTTCGGCTAACAATTCCGTGACATTCTGGAAGGCGGTTAACAATTTCAGATTTCGAGCCACCATTGTAGGTCATATTAGCTTAGCGGAAAGACAAGAATATGCAAATGCAATTTATCCACTTCGTACTGCGTTAGATATCTGCTGGTTTGAAGTCTGTCATCCTCTTTTGGACTTGGATGTTACCCAAAATGAAATTCAAGAAAGTTTTAAAAAATGTAAGTGAAACAAGGGTCCTGGGGGATGGAATCAGCAATGAATTTTATATGTATCTCCCTTGCAATTGGTTCCTATACTTGCAGGTCTTGTTTGGCAAGATCTGGAGGGAAGAAGAAGTCCCATCTAATTGGGTAAAAATTCATCTTTTTATGATACGCAAAAAAGGCTCCAAAACAAATCCCTCAAATTATAGAGAATTGCCTCAAGTTTTTCTGTCAAGGCTGTCCAAGTGGGCTGAGTATACAGACGCTCCTCCGGAGAACCATGCTGGTTTCAGGAGTGGCAGGAGCTGCTTGAACCACATTTTTGCTCTATCTTCTATTATCCTTTCCCTATATTGATCATCAGCACCTTTGGAAAAAACTCCAGAAGAAGGGCGTCAAAACCAAAATGTTAAAAATTATTTCTAACCTATATCAGAAAGCTACTGTTTCTATTCGTTCAACTGAAGAAAAACCACTCCAGTAGAGGCAATCTTAGGTCTCCTCCAGGAAAAAAGTGAGAATTTAGTTTCTAGCTACTGAGTTCCTGATTCGATACAAAAAACGTTCGATTAAAAAATATTTTTAGGTTTCCAGCAAATCGAGTGGGACGTGATAGACAAAACTTTCGAGGGTGATAGAAAATTAAATTTACGATTAAAAGATAAAAGATATTCAGCCGTTATCAGCTATACAGCTTGATGCGATTGCGCATGCGCTTAGAGGCCTAAGCTAAAACTCAGTTAGTTTCTCATGGCAGAATATTCTAGAATTTCAAGGAATAAATTCAGATTAAATTCGTTCTCGTTTCGAACACACTCAAATAAAGTTTGGAAAAGGCGATTTGGATAGAACGTAGATTAAATCGCACAAATTCTGATCTGTGTATAGCCTTAAAAATGTATTTAGAATTTTTAGATATATTATTATACTCACCAGTAGAATTGAAGATCACCGCTAAGGATAATAGAAGAGTACGATAAATCCTCATATTTTATAATTCGAGAAAAAACTGATTAATATATTAATGGAAAATTGAATGAAGAATGTAACTAATGAATATTTTAGTGCGTCATTGAATATTTTACATCTATCCTATTGTCTTTATCTTAAAAAATAAAGGCATGAAGGTTATCGTTTTCAAATATTTACATTTCATTAGAGCAACTTTCGAGAAACAAGTGTGCATACGAAATTCGTTAGAACTGTTATCACAATTTATATATCATCTTTTTTGTTTTAACGAAATCCGTCGTTTTAGTTAAATTTGCTACTTAAATCCAAATTAAGTCCTTTTCTGACCTTCAACTATTAAAAAGTATTGCCCTAATAAGTAAGAAAAAAATTAAAAACCGAATTTTTTAGAGTTCGTAAAACTTCGTTATTGAAGCCAGAAGTTAAATTTTCGATTAGAACCCAAATCAAGTCCCTTTTCTGGCCTTCTTCTATAAAAAGGATTATTGAAATGGAATTTCAATTTTCTCCCTTCAAGGGATTTCAATAGACTTCTAGAAAGCGTTAAGGAATGAATTCAATTTATTTGATTTATTTATTCAAATGAGAAGAAAGTAGCCAAATTACAAATTTTAGAATTTCCTAAAGGGATCAAGGGATTTAAACAATTTCAGGGAATGTCAAAGAATGCCAAATGAAATGTGATTTCAAGAGATTTCAAGCTATTTTAAGAACAATCCTGACGATTTAGAGGAAATTAAGAAAATAAAATTTTCATGACCTTTAAAGCCTCGTTAGAACCCAATAAACAAATAACCAAGATTGTCCCGAAATCTCCTAGATTTGTTTAGACAATTTTGACAACGTTTTAAAATATTTTTAAATCTTTGTAAACATTTCCTGGCAATTAGTTCTCCCTAAAAAAAATTACTTTAAATTTTCCCACAAATCTTCAAAACATTTTTTTATTCTCCTATTATTGGTCTGGAATGTATTTTACGTTAACTATTTTAAAATTTTTTGAGATTGGGTGAGTCCTGCATAAGGGAGATTCCGCTATTTCTTGTTGAGTCATATCTTCAATCGCGCCTCTGTCCATGTTTATTTTTACCCGTCTTTGAGAGAAATGTCTATTGGAATCTCTTATTGTGAATATCCCACGAAGGATTGTATTATTTCTCTCCAATATTGCAAAGACGTCACCATTGGACGTTGATAATACTAGTCTTTCATCGGCTGGCACAGGCAAAAGATTGCATTTTCCTCTCAATCGAAGTTCTTTATCTTGAGGCAAAGTGTATCTTCTAATTTCGAATCGCCGGTTCGGATTTGTTTTAGGAATTAAGCGAATAAATTCAAGATCTTTAGGATTAAAACCAAGTACATATGACATCGAGAGAAGGACAGGAGGAACCCTGGAATTCACACGAAGAAGAGGCTCTGCAGGAGGGGAAGGCGTGACTGAAGAATGTGGTCTGGCAGGTGGAGACCTGGACATGACATGAGGCGGAGGCTCAGCAGGAGAAGAAGAACTGACCACAGAATAAGGCCTGGCAAGAGGAAATATGATTTATAATTAGCATAAATATTCAAATAACACAACTTCATCAATTTCATAATAGACTAGGATTGGATTTCCTCTTACTAAGAAATAAAATATATACAATGTAGATATATTAATGTATTAAATTCTAGTAATTAAATTATAAAATGAAAGAGACCTTTCAGAAGAGTAATCTCCGTCAGTAGAATCAGAAGGTCCGGAACGAGGAACATACGGTATAGGGGCACCATTAGGTAAGCAATCGAACTGTGCACTCAATTCTGCAATAAAAAACAGAGGATATAATTCACCTTGTTTTAGATCATGTTTTAACGGATAGTCACGCCCCCCCCCCCCCCCAGGGCTGCTCGAAATCCCGATTTCGAAATTCCCTGACTGCTCCTGAATTATTTTTCATTTTACCTGATTGTTATATATTTATTTTAAATATAAGAACAACTCTAAGCCTGACCCTCAAACGAAACACTAGTGCGAATTCGCACCAGCAAAAATTTCAAAGTATCTAACAATTTTTTTATAAATTAATATAATTTTTACTAAATTTAAGCTTCCATATCGAATTACATTATTTTTAACTCCAAATCTTCAGATGAAATCACAAAATCCCATTCCGCACTAGTGTGCCATTTGAGGGCTAATCATACGTAATTTTATAATGGGTCATCCACAAATTAAGTAAGACGATCCGGGGGGAGGGGTGCGGCGGTTGTTAAATTATACTGTTTTTGGGGAACAGGGTGAATTAGAGGATGTTATGCAAAAAAAAATTACTGGAAAGTAAATAGTAAATTCACATACATATATTATTCTTTCCTGTTCCTTTCCTGTTCCTGAGTCGATACAAAAAAAACTACAATTAAAAAATATTGTTAGGTTTCCAGCAAATGGAGTGGGACATAATAAAAAAAACTTTCGAGCCGTTATCAGCTCTCCAGCTTGATGCAAGTGCGCATGCGCTCACAGTTTGTTTCTCATGGCATGCTAACGCAAAAAAAAATTAAAAATCAGATTATAAATAATGGTTTCATCAGTATGTCTATCAGGATTTATTTTTTGAGCTAATAACCTCATTTTCGAAAATTTGTGGGTTAGGCTCTAATGACATGCTACCTTTCAGTTGCGAGTGTTCCATATGGTACGAATTTCCTATCAATAGGGACGCTTTCCAAATTCAATTTTTTTATAAAACATTCTACAATTTTAAGCAATAACTTTATATTAAATTCTTTCTCATTTCGGATAAACTCAAATAAAGTTTGGAAAAGGCGATCCTGATAGAATGCAGATTAAATCACACAAATTCTGATTTTTGTATAGCTTAAAATGTGTATTTAGAACTTTTAGATATATTATTATACTCACCAATAGAATTGAGGATCACCGCTAAGGATAATAAGAGAGTAGCAAAAATCCTCATATTTTCTAATCCGAGGAAAAACTGATAAAGATATTAATGACCAATTGAATGAAGAATGTAACTAATGAATATTTTAGTGCGTCATTGAGTATATATATATTCCTATATTCTTTATCTTAAAAAATAAAGGCGTGAAGCTTATCATTCTCAAATATTTACATTTCGTTAGAGCAATTTTCGAGAAAAAGTGTGCTTACCAAAGTCGCTAAAACTGATATCAAAATTTACATAATCTTTTGCGTTTTAGCGAAACCCGTCGTTTCAGTTTAATTTGCTTCATTTCAACAATTTTGAGGTGTATGCACGAATTTAATTCAACTAATTTGTTTATTAGAATAACGAGCAAGTAACCTAATTACAAATGTATAAAGTAATAAGGAGTATTTAATTACAATTAAGTCTTAATCTAAACCTAATCTCAACTTATGTATTTTTTTCCTCACAGTGGATGCATTGTAACGTTTTTGAACTTTATCAAGAATTTTAGGAAAATTATATTTGCATTACATTTTGTTTTAAATTGAAATAAATTTTACCATTAAACGAAATTACTTGATTGTAAATTTTTATTCTCTAAATTGATGACACAGAAAATTCGTAATCTTTATCAATAGATAAATACATATAACCTTATGTAATATGGTCAACGGGTTATGAATAGAATCCTCTTTTCTTCATTTTTCAAAAATGTGGTCAAAATATTAGAAAAAGATTTCTTGCCCGCATTACTACAGATTAATTTACAATTATTGGTCTGGCCTGTTTTTTAAATTTACTATTTTAAAATTCTTTGAGATTGGGTGAGTCCTGCCCAAGGGAGATTCCCTTATTTCTTGTGAAGTCAAATCTTCAATCGCGCCACTCTCCATGTTTATTTTCACCCGTTTTTGAATCGAATCTCCAAAGTAATCTCTCATTTTGAATATTCCACGAAGAATTGTATTATTCCTCTCCAATATTGCGAAGACGTCAGAATTAGGCGTTGATAATACCAGTCTTTCTTCGGTTGGCACGGGTACAAGGAGTTTTTCTTTCAATTGAAGTTGTTTATCTTGAGGAAAAGTGTATCTTCTAATTTCAAATCGCCGGTTCGGATTTTCGTTAGGAATTAAACGAATAAATTCAAGATCTTTGAGATCAAAACCAAGTATGTATGAAAAAGAGATTGCGGCAGGAGGAGAAAGCGTGGCTAAAGATTGCGGTCTGGCAGGAGGAGACCTGGACCTGACATGAGTAGAAGGCTCGGCAGGAGAAGCTCTGTCCGAGAAATAAGGCCTGGCGGGAGCAAATATGATTGATAATTATCATAAATATTTTAATAAAAAACTTAATCTCATAATAAACTATAATTGCGTACCCTATTACTTAGAAATAAAAATATGTAAAATATCTATATTAATATATTGAATTAGAAAAATTAAATCAATAAATGGAAGAGACCTTTCAGGCGAATTACGTCTGTCAGGAGAGTCAGAATGTCTGGAACGAGGAACGTACGGAATAGGAGCACCATTAGGTAAGCGATCGAACTGTGAACTTAATTCTGCAACCAGAAATAGGGAATTAGATTTTCCTTGTTTGTGATACAATTTTAACGGATTTTAATTTTCTCTTTGGAAATATTTTTTTTCCGAGAGAGGATTACCTAACCTCATTTCTTCAACTGGAATCCCGGAATTATCCGCAGGAGGGAACAAATTATTAAATTAAAATTATAATAGTTAAATTTTCAGTTAAGAATATTAATTTTTAACCAAAAAACGGAATTTTCAACAAAATATTTACGTTTTTAACCAAAAAGATGAATCTTTAACCAAAAAAATTAATTTACATCCAAAAATATTGTAACATTTTTTCAAAAATATTAGAATTCAACGAACAGTACTAAAAAAAATGAATTTTCAATATAATACGTTAATTTTTAAGCAAATAGTTCAATTTTACACTCAAAAGGATAAATTAAAGAAAAAAACAGATCTTCAACAAAATAGTTGGATTTTTGACCAAATAAATGAATTTTAACTAAAACGAAAAGTTTTCAAGCAAGAACAATAATTTTTTACGAAAAAATAGTATTTTCAACAAGA
>CAKNWT010332096.1:0-25766 GCA_932066315.1 Andricus coriarius
CAAGCAAAGACGTTGATTCGCAGAAGTAAAAAAAGCCAAGCAAGAAAGTTCTTGCCCCCGGGCCACGTTTCCGTCGTCGCCGTCGGCCAAAAGCACTCTCAAAGGGCATTCTGAAAGCGACCGAGCAAACGTCGTTCACGCTTGACGATTCACGCCTCAGGGAATTAGTGGCAATGCTCAGGACGCGGAGAGAGCAAAGGAGGCTATAAGGTAGCCGAACTTCATAATAATATCTAGACTCATACCACTGAATAACGGGGAGCAATGGTGATAAAATGAACAGCAGCATTTATTTATTATAAGGAGTTTATTTTATAGTACACGTATCTTCTCTCTTCCTAAGCTGAATTGTAAAATATGTGATTCTCAACGCACTTCGCATTTAAGAAGGAAACGACATCATGAAAGTGGCTATCGGTCATCTTTCTCTGTAAGTTCAAAATAGGGAACCGATGTAACTGTCGGAGACACGCCCCACTTTATATTTTTCCAATTAGTCGGTACGTCAAAGAGTGAAACTATCAAGCATATGTCACAGAATTGAAGGCGCTTTTTGGGAAAATAACTCACAATGCGTGAAAGACCCATGCGCTTCCGTAGACCGAGAAGGGTTAACTAATGTGGACAGAAACTTCTAACTTTCATATTAACTCTGTTGTGAGTTAGGGCTAATTAGCGACGTCTATTTGTGCTGTGAACTTTCTAAAATTGTGGAATATAGACGGACTTGAGTGATATTGGCAGTTAGATGACTGAATAAAAATAGTTATGGACATAAATTCAAAAATTAATAGATTTAGTCAACCCCATGTTGGGGTGTATTGATTATGTTATAGCAAAGGTTGCAAAGGGTGTAGTTCAATATAGAAACTGACTGAGTATACGAAAAATTAAAAAGTAGAACATGTTGAATATAGGGAGATGGATAGGTGCTAGGGATTTCATTTTGAACATTAGTGATAGGTGCATAATCTCTTTAGGAGTCATATTAGAGAGGAAAGGCTGGTATGTAAACAAAAAAATTAGACAACAGAAAGCTTAAAAAAAATGCGATGATAATGAGGAATAAGGGGAAATGAAAATAATAAGATACTGGTTACAGCACAGATATTAACAATAGAGGCAAACGGAAGCTACGAAATTAAGAGTTAAGACAAAGAAGGTTGTGGAAAGATATTAAAAATCTTGATGTGTGCGGTGCCCTACTGGTTTTGCCTGCATGTAAGATCTTTACTTGTACTGAAATTGCCCCCCCCCCCCCCTATTTTCTCCTATAATAATTTTGGTTACTCGTGAAGGGAAGCGGAACAAAGGAGATCGATTTAATTGTAGAGTAGGGAAGAATAACTTAGATATACCATGAAAAGGATAATTTATAATCATCCCGCCTCAGGCAAACAATTTCGGATAACAAGGAATAGGCATACCGTACCTATAAGGTGAAAAACAATAGGTATATATTCATTATAGTAAGCATATTACAAGGAAAAGGGCAAAATGCCAGATCTATGAGAAAATTGGAAGGCACTGGACAATCGGAAGTTACTAAAGAAGGAAACAAACTTACAAAAGATATATGAGAGATCGCGAGAAAGTGGAATAAACTTACAGGAATATCTGGTTGACATATGTGCTATATTTAAGAAGCTTTGAAATCTTATGTCAGTTGTATAGCAAAAAAATGATATCACCTAAAAATATAGGTAATGTGAAATAGGAAGTGGGGGAATGGGCGGATAAATAAAAAGAATATACAGTATCCCAGTACTCAAGGTACATTTTCATATTTTTAAATACTCCATAACAAATCTTAGAAAATATCTTTTCCTTTAGAATACACGTTGAATTATTTTAAGATCCTTTTAGTAATTCTAATTCTGTAAAATTCAAACGAATTCTTAGAATTCACTTGTGCTCCTTTGAATTCTTTTAAAGTTTCTTGCAATTCTCTTGAAACCTTTGCAGTACACAATACATTATTTTGAATTTCTCCAAGTCTTTTGTATTATCTGAAATCTAATCATTTCTCTGAATTCTTCTCAATTGTTTGAATTCTTTTGAATTCTCTGAACTCTTTCAAATTCTGTGAAATCTTCTGAATTCTATGAATTCTTTTCTATTCTCTAAATTCTTTCGCTATTCTCTGAATTCTTCCGAATTCACTGAATTCTTCTCAATTGTCTAAATTCTATTAAATTTTCTCAACTATTTTAAGGTTTCTGATTAAATTCTCGAGTTTCTGTGATTAAATTAAAGAGAAATCGTTTATCGATAATCCTTAATTTTTTACTAAACGAAACATTCAAGACCTGAAGAACCCTTCAAACCTAATTTCAATGGAAGGGTTTCCGATCCCGGTTTACTTAGGCATATGAATCTGTAAGGTCATTTAGCCTTATGAATTTGGTTTCGACCCAGATAATTCAGAAATTTTTCAAAGGTGAATTCAACCGGAAATGTTCGGATCTCAACTTAAAAATTTTTTGAAACACACAGTAGTTTATCGTCCAAGTGAAACACGTTCAATTCGAATTATTGATAATCCAAATTTTCGTAGAATGAAGAACGAATTAAAAAACAGTTTTTACTAGTTAACGATAATAGAAAATTGAGAATACACTACAAAAAAATTTTGATCAATTCACAATTTTTTGAAAACATGCGAAAAACATTTTTTGTTGGATTGAGTAATATGTATAAATTTCGGAAAAAGTTAAATACGTCGAAATGAAAATTTCTGCAGCTTTAGTAAAAGAAATATGTTATAGTTTTTATTTTCAGCTGAAAAAATTGCAGATTAATCATATTGAATTTTTCCTAAAAAATTTTCTTTACTCGATAAAAGAACATGTTTTTTGCACATTTTCAACAAATGATAAATGAGACAAAACTTTTTCTTTTTCAAATATATTTTTTTATTATCTTTTAGTAACAAAAACTGTACATTAAAAAAATTCGCTAGAAAAATAGTATAATCTACCCAAATTATAACCCAAGTATAAAAAATACCCAAATAACTTTAAATTCACCAATTTCGACCATGCTACCGAAAGTAATACATTATTTTCTGAAAATTATGAAAAGTGTAAATAATTTCCAACCTTGGTGGCATTTGCCCTCTTTTAAATAAATTTTAAGTGTCTATGTCAAATCGAAACTTCGTCTGTTGTCTCCTCTGTTTGAAAAGCTACCCAAAATATTTTTAAAGATCAATTCCCATCATGCCACCGGAAGCAATGCATTATTTTCTGATAATCATAAGAATTGTAAATAATTTCCCACCTCGCTGGCATTTGGCGTCATTTTTAAAATAGGAAAGAATTCACAGTCAAAATAAGACCTTTTTTGTTGTCTTCTCTCATAGGAAAACATGCAACTAGAAGTGATGCATTCTTTTTAAAAAGCGTGGAGACGTTTCAATAATTCCCAAGTATGGTGACCTTTGGCTTCTTTTTTAAAGGTAATAGGAGTTTATCGTGAAAATATGAACCTATCTATGGTCTTTTTTGTTGAAAAAGCGACGCTAAAAATGTTTGAAACATCAATTTCAATTATGTCACCGAAAGTAACGCATTATTTCCCGAGTAATGTGCGGTGGCACCTGGCTTATTTTTTTAAATAAGTTAAACTTTCTTGGCATAATAACACCTTTTCAGTTGTATTACATAATCTAAAAACTACTGGAAACATTTCAAAAATGTTTTCAATCATGCGACTGGAAGTGATGCGTTATTTTTAGAAAGCAAGTAAAAGTTTCAATAATTCCCCACTTGGCTGACTTTTGGCCTATTTTAAAAAATGGATAAGAACTTGTCAAGAAAATGAAATAGCATTACAAGAATTCAATGCTCTCGTAAGAACTTAAATAATCCAGAACTGTTCGCAGAGTCTAGAAAAATTCAAAATAACGCAGAGAACTTAATGAGCTTGAGGTATTAAACAAATTCAAAAGATTGCAGAGAATTGAAAGAATTCAGAGAATTTTAAAAGAATTAAAAAAATTTTTAGAGAATTTAAATGACTTCAAGTAATTCAAAAGACTGTAGAGAATTAAAAATATTGGAGATAATTTAGGCTCACAAAAAAGACTTGGGGAAATTCAAAATAATTCACGTTCTGTTGTAAAGATTTTAGGAGATTAAAGAAAAAATTTAATTTAAAGAAGTGTAAGTGAATTCTAAGAAATAATTTGAATTTTACAGAATTCAAAATACTAGTGGGAGTTCAAAATAATTTTACGCGTATTCTAAAGATATCGAAAGAATTCAGAAAACTGAGAAGCAATTCAGAAGACTATTTGCATACAAAATATTTCAGAGAATTCAAAAGAATTCAGGAGAATTCAGATGAAACAAAAGAATTGGAGAAATTCAAAATAATTAATGATATTTGTAAAGGTTTTAGGAGAGTTCAAAAAAATTGCAGAGGAAGTCAAAGGAGTACATGTCGATTCCAGGAATTCGTTTGAATTCTACAGAATGCAACATACTCGATGGAAATTAAAATAATTCTACGTGTGTTCTAAAGATTTTACAAGAATTCAGAAAATTCAAAAGATCTGAAGGATTTCCAAGTGATTTAGAATGTATTCTAATTATTTGAAGATAATTAACCCTTGTTTGGCACACATCCCTAGAGTAACGTACTTTTCACATGGGGTCTGGCGTCGTATGCTCATCGAAATTGGTCAAGCCGTTTTCAAGAAAAATGACTTTTTAAATTTTTCTTTCGCCCTCCATAACTCCCAAAAAAATTAATTTCGAGGGTTATCATTGGGTGAAATTTTACTTCACATGGATGCGAAACTATGACAAAAATTTCAAGTTAATGCGCACGGGGGCAGATTTTGTATGCTTACCCGGTTATGCCCTTTGACAGAATTCAGACAATTAAAAATTTATCACAGAATTTATAATAATTTAGGAGAGTTCAAGGAATACAAAGGGCTTAGAAAAATTTACAACAATTCATGGCGTATTATAAAGATTTCAAGAGAAAAAAAGTTAATTCTAAAGAATTCGTTTGAATTCTAGAGCATTTACAATATCCGAAGAAAATTAAAGTAATTCAACGTGTATTATAAAGATTTCAAGAGATTTAAAAATATTCAAATAAAGGAGTTTAAACTAACTCAAGGTGTATTCTAATGATTTAAAGAAAATTAAAAAACATTTTTTGTAAATGCAGTGATATCGTGAGAATGAAAAAAATGCAGAGCAGTTTAAATAGTTCATAAAATTTCGAATCAATTAAGAGAATTCAGAAGTATTTAGAGAACTTAGAAGAATTTAGAGAATTCCGAGGAATTCACAGATTTCAAAATAATTCACAGAATTCATAGAATTCAAAATATATCACAGAATTAAAAAGAATCCAGACTATTCAAAAATTATCAGAGAATTCAGAATAATTCAGAAGAGTTCATAAAATATAAAATACTTGCAGAAATGCAGATCGATTCATGGTATTTTATAAAGATTTCAAGAGAAGAGAAAAAACATTTTAAAAAATTCAGTAATATCGTGAATTCAACAAACTCAAAACAATTTAGAGAGTTCAGGACACTTTGAACCAATTCGGAGAATTCTGAATGAATCAGGGAATTTAAAGAATTTGAAAAAATTCAGAAAATTTGGAAAAATTCATAGAATTAAGAAGAATTCACAAACTTTAAAAGAATTTACAGAACTCAAAAAAATATAGAGAATTTCAAAAGAATTTAGGGAATACAAAAGAATTCAAAAGTTTTCAGAAAATTTAAAAGAGTTCAGAGAATTTGAAAGAATTCAGAAAATTTAGACGAATTCGGAGAATTCGGAAAAATTCAGAAAATTAAGAAGAATTCTAAGAATTAATAAGAATTTAGAGAATTCAGAAGAATTCACAGACTGCAACAGAATTAACAAACTTTAAAAGAATTCACAGAATTCAAAAAAATTAGAGAATTTTGAAAGAATTTAGATAATACAAAAGAATTCATAGAATTCAAAAGATTTCAGAGAATTTGAAAGAGTTCAGAGAATTGAAAAGAATTCAGACAATTTAGAAGAATTCAGAGAATTAAGTAGATTTTAGAGAATACAAAAGACTTGGAGAAATTCAGAATAATGTATGGTGTACTGTAAAGGTTTCAAGAGAATTGTAAAAAACTTCAGAAGAATTCAAAGGAACACAAGTGAATTCTAAGAATTCGTTTGATTTCTACAAAATTAGAAATACTCGCAGGAAATTAAAATAATTCAACGTGTATTCTAAGGGAAAAGATATTTTCTAAGAGTTAATATCTCGTCGCTCAGTTGCCGTGTGAAGTTGCACCATTGATATTCAGAACCTCCTGCAAATTTAAAATTATCCTTTTGCGCACACACCCTCATCAGTGACATATAGACTGCAGTCCATCTAACGCATGCTTCCGATTGGTTAATCTTTAATTGTTAATAACTCATTAATTATTAACTTTACAACAAATTTTTATTATTTTCAACTCAATTTTTTTGAGGAATTTAAAAATATAAAAATGTATCCTGAGTACTGGGATACCCTGTATGATGAGGAGATTGGGTGGTGTTAGGAAAGGAGGACAGTAAAACTATAAATGATACGGCACAGTGATGATAGTTGTTTAGAGGGCAGGATGTTAGAGAATGAAGATGTTGGCTAAAGATGAGACAGACTTGAGAGGGTGAGAAGCTGAGCCAGTGAAAGTCTGAGAGGACACGGGAAGGGAAACACAAACTATTTGAACAGGGAGTCGGTGGAGGGAGGAGAGGGCTGCAGAAGTTCCCAGGATAGAAGATGAACAGATTGGAAGGTGGTCGTGGAAAAACTGGGCGCTTGAAGTTTGAGGGGCATAGGAGACAATGAGGGAGAGGAGAAAAGAAGCTGATTAGAAAATGAGAAATGAAATACAGGAGATCGGAAGGGAGGAGTACATTTGTACAAGAGGAAATATAGAAACGAATATGGTATTCGGACATGCGGATCTTAGGGAAAATAATACAAAAAAGAAGATGCTTCTGTTAAGGAACGGGCTGTTATTAAGGAAGACGAAGTTAATAAACAATGGGAAAATAAGGCAGTACATGATCAGATGAATGTATGTAACTCATCGCCGAACACATGGATTGCGCAGTGGTAGCACATGGGGCTTCGAGCTGGCCGCCAAGGCTTCGATTCCCCAGGCCAAAGTAAATTTTTATGGATGCTTACTCGTTACTGATATATTTTAGTTTAACATATTATTATTATTAAAGTAAAATTATAAGAAGATAGCTCAATGCTTATGAGGGCGATATTGGATTCCCATGTAAATTTGAAAGCTAAACGATACTTATGGATAAGAGAACAATGGATTTCTGGGATCAAGGTGTTTTTAGAAAAAGAGCTGGTCTTACGAAAAGGCAGGATATTATTAACGAGTACTGGACATAAAAATTGCTAATTACTATGCTCTTAGTCATAAGTTAACAACTTTGAATTATTGTTTTAATAGAAAGACGAAACAAAGATAAACGCGTGTACTTGATTATACATGAAATGTTTTAATGCTTTGTCCTCGGGCATCATTTGAGTACTACTGGTAGATTAACTATTCAAGCGCACGATTCTCGTTCCCAGCAAGCGGCTTGCGTTAAATTATCCATTAACCGCTTTAGTAGTCGTTAAGTCAGCAGTTGGCTTGCAAATTTAGTATTACCTTGCATCAACTTCATCCCCACCTCGTTTCTGCCGGTACCTTAAAGATGCAGGGGACATTTAACGACGTGCGTTTACATCAACTCTGGAGCCACAAAACCGACAGGATGTAGCTCAGCCTCTACTGCACACAACATAAATTCTCTATGAGATATACGAAGGCTCCTGCAAACTCTACATGGAAACAACGTTCTACTTTAGACTTCAGATTGACATAAAATGCTTTGTTGCTACAGGATGTGGAACTTCATTACAAATTGGCCTAATTATACACATTGGTTACGATATACTAACCTAATAAACATTTGGGAACAGCACTCTTGGCTTCGATGTTATGTTAAACGATAGAGAAAACCACAAGGTGCCATTAAGCAGTGATGACGCTGTTTTCGGACTGATAAAACTGACTACCTCAATGTTCAATTACGAGTATATCCTTCCTTGGCCCTTATATCCATTATCTAATGCTCGCTAACCAATGCCAACTCAAATTAAACGTAAATTGAATTTCAAAGTCCCTAGCAAGGATCTTGATAGTTCCGCTTTACCTACAATATAGTTTCCTTGGCTTATTGATCTACAGTAGTTTAAGATACATGATAGCTGTTCACCATATTCTCTGAAACATTTATAATTGGACTTGATTTTCATTTAGAGACACTTTAAAAGTTTCTTTTTTGTACTGAATCAAACGGATTGGAAGTTCTTCACATTTTATTTTCCTTTTTATATTTCTTTCTTTTTTTATATTCTTTTAGACTGCCATTTTTCGAGCACTATTCTGAAGGCTCTTCCGTTTTATTAAATTTCAGTAAAAGAGGAAATGTGCAACGACGAGGGGTGTTTTGATTCAGAGTGGACAATTTGATTATTGATAGCCATTGTCATTGTACATCCTTATAAGTACAATAAGATTTCATTCGTTTTGTGATATCGGCCGGATACAGGTAGAAAGATAAATGCAAAAAAAATAATATACTGCCCAATGATCAAAAACTTCCGAAACAGGTACATGAAGGTATATCATATCAGCTCGTATTAAGTGAAGAGTTAATGTGTGGAGAGATTTATATAGAGAATGTAAACGGTATCACTAACAAACAAAAAAGCAACATACAATTACAAAAAAGTTAATGTTGACAAAGGAATGGAAAGGCGAAAACAAGAATTGCAATGTGAACGAGTGATAGAAAATAGTGCGAATTAGAGACGTTCTTCAGTCAGATAATTTGTGGCGTACAACTGGGTATTTAAGTCGGTAGTGGTTGATACATTCCGCTATGTACATTTGAGGGTGTAGCTTGCTAGTACAGACTTAGAGCGCCCGAGGTAATTTACTCAACTTCCCCTTACAACGGAAGCGAACGAGCCTCGTCGGAAACAAGTCTTGATTGATTGAAGGCGAAGTAGAGCTACTTTATACCGGATGTGCCGTCAGTCTCTGTGAAAACGGAAACCTACGAGGATATAACCAGCCACTCGTTTATGGAGAAAAACGTTTCATTCCGACAAACAATTATTTACTATATGTTGCTTTCTCTATGATACTTGAAACGTATAAATATAATCTGGTAGTGGTGCCTAATAGTATATCATGTAACAAGTGCGGAAAGTAGGCAGTTCCAGACCAGTATGATGTTTGCAGCACAAACCAGAAGCGAGTAAAAGACAAGCTGAAGACGAACCGGAAACAAAACAAGGACAAACCGACGGCGAGTGCTGATAAGTCACAAGAGTGAAATACTACTTTCTGCGATATTGCGTAGCGAATATAAATGCCTCGATTATCAAACATGGCGTCCATGTAATAAAAAATTTGTTTTCAACTTGAACTTGATCGACTGAATCTAAGCTTCGACAAGTTCAAGTTCAACTCAGATTTGAACATTCGAGTCATGACGAAATCAACTTAACTTTAAAAATTAAATTAACTCGCAAAACTTATTCATTTCCTTTGATTCGAAAACCAACCAAATTAATTAAGGGCAGATCCAGAGGTTACCTCGGTCAATTTTTCAGAAAAAAAGAAAGGAATATTCTATTTACCTTTCCTTAGGAAATTTCTGATATCATTTAATAATTTTGTACATTTGGATGCTAGACGTTAATTAATGTTTTCTTTCCACTTTAGAAAATTTCCTATAACGTGAGGTGGTTTTGACCTCAACCTAATTTAAATCAATTTTGCACATCCCCATTATAAGGAAAAAATGCTTATATTTAAGAAAAGTAAACTTAATCTTTGTAGTAATTTGTTTTCGCATAATTGATAAGAAATATTAAAAAAGTGAGTTAGATATGTATTTTCTGATCCTTCGAAATTACCCACCTTTGGTGCCTCGAATTGTTCCAGCCTTTTCTTCATAGGAAATCTCGGGAAGGGTCATAAAACTCAGGTTATACGATATTCCCTTCACCCATTCACCACCACGACCCTATCATCGTATGCACGAGCGCGGTGTCGTATTAGAGCCGTCGCGCAGCGCCAGGGGATGAGTGGGATTTCCCAGAAACAATCTGATTCAATTCTGACTACGCACAGTTACTGTACATTTAAGAGCAAGTGCAGGTCGTGACTGGTATCTCGAAGTTTAAACTTAATAGGTAATTTGATGACGCTTGTGAGTACGTGCGAGGAGAAGGAAAATCAGGTAGTTATTTATTGATGTATGGATCGTCAAATTATTACCCACGATAGTTTTCAATAGTTTCGGAAATCGTATAATTACTCTTGCACTCTTATTCTTATTAGAAGATATTAATTTAAGCCAAAATTTGACTTCTTCGGTGATAATCTAATCTCCAGGTTTTGAGACCTCTTGAGTCAGAAAAAAACGATTTTTACTAATGCGTCTGTATCCACGATAACTTTCGAAATAATTTTAATAATTCTAGTATCGTTATTATAATTATTCCCAGTACTACTGTTTCTAAATACTAGTAGCTACTAGAAAAATATACGTCAATTGAAATAAATATTTTCATTTCACTCCTTGATATGTAAACTCTTTCAGAAAACAGAATATGCGCGTTCAAATTTTTAAGAAAAAAACCGAAATACGTTTTTATAATGAATTTCTTTAAAAAAAGGTGTACGCCTTTATATAATTTCAAGTATAATTTGTTCTCAGAGACATCGTTTATAAACTCTTTTTTATGTATATTTGTATGAATAGAGCGTTGGAAACTGAATACCTTCTCGATCGATGATGCGTCAATTTCGTGACACTTGTCAAGCAAGTGCTACTCGAATTTCTATCAGTTCCGGGAATTGAACCTTCATGGCATACTTCAAACTGATATTTCTAGAAATCAATGATTCATCATGCAAGATACTTTGACGTTTTATTTTTTATTTTCAAACTGGTTTACTGATAGGTATATCAATTTAGCAACTGCGTGATATTAAACATTCCACATCATAGAGACTTCGCTTTTAAGTGTATTAATAAACTCCCACTTTTTCGAATTCAATTCATTTTTTTTCTAATATTAAGGGAAAAATTTCTAGAGTAAACAAAAAATATAATTTTCTTTAAACACAAAGATTATAATCAATCCTGATAAAAATGATATAAAGAATATTTAGGTTTCTAAATAATTCTTTTTTCGTGAAAGTATTTTTCTTTTAATACTACCGTTCATATTGAATAGTGGTCTAGCATTCGAGATAAAAAGAGAATGAGAAAAAGTTAGCGACAGCAAAATTTCGCTCGCTGTAAAACAAAAGGGAATTCTGGTTATTTATCGCATTCGGACGTATTTGCTCGACTGAGTTTCACCCGCCTCTCGAACCGCGCATTTCATCACCTTCTCCCTATATGCGTACATCATGATAAATATTTATTTCCTGCTCGACACTTCACCACTTTGAAATTTAAATTAGTCACTATCATTGCATTTCTCCTTGATCAACAATTTAATGGCATTTCCATATAATTCCGCAGGTATAACCATCAAATATCTCTGGAAAATTTTGAGTCAACTGGTTTAGAATATATAGGAAATTCTTTAAATGTTGAATATTAAAGTTTAAACATGCTATTTATTCAATTTTTTGAATTTTTTCAACTATTTATTTTATATCTCTTCCTGAAGGATGGGGTAATCCCGACGGTAATTCATCCATCATTGAAGAAAATTAATTCGTACGGTTTGCAATTTTCTATCAAATCCCTGTAATTTAAAAAAGAAATTTAGCGATAAAATCCGATCATTTGAAAGGATTCTTGTAGAGAAATTTCGAATTTTTTCGTTTGATCATGTCAGTATGTTTGGGTAACATCACAGCTTGATCATATTTCACATCCTTGAAACTTATAAATTGCGTTAATAGCATACAATCTTATCTTTCTTATCTTTCTTGATATCCGCTAATTTTTAGGCATCATTAAACAAACAAAATTGTACTTTAAATACGTTCGAATCCTGAAATCGACGAATCAAAATAAAGCCTATATTCAATCACCCAAATAGCCAATATGAACCTAAAGAAAAATCGCCCTTTGTGTAATTCTTATGGGACAAGAACTTGTTATAGGACATCGGAACGTAGAAAATGTAAAGCTTAATAAAGTGAAGCTCGTAAATCAGTTTACACCGGAATTTGATGGAATTTCATAATAATTCAGGGTAAAATAGTTTTTATATTTTACTTATTGAAGCTTGATAATGAAACTTATATTCGCTAAAATAGTGTTAAATAAATTGAAACTGAGGAACTTAATTGAATTTATTTTTAATTTATTTAGTTGATGTTTATTCCGAAAATAATTCTTAATATGTGCAATTTTATGTAGAAAATATTAAAACATTCATTCCAAGAATTTAATTTTGGGTAAAATGAAATTTCAGTAAAAACTTTCAAAAATCATATAGCTCGTTTTCAATATATCGTACCATTCATCTCAGTTTTTTCAATTTATTATTAATCAAAATTGTTCTTATCGCTTAAGGTGAGAATTTGCCTAATTATATGTTAACGATGATGAGGTCGGGATACAATTAATGCCATTCGTTGTCTTAAAATATAAAATGAATCGTGACTAATGCTGACTGGTTCGTAACGATCGGATGTAAGTTAAAGCGAGATGAAAGGATCTAAATACTCGACTACTCCGGAACGTTAAAACGCGAATTAAATACACTGAATTATTTAACACTCTGCTCAGAAAATTCATTTGAAAGTCGTTAAGAGCGTTAAGGTGACTCAAAGTTTAAAACATCTTTTACAGAACAGCTTTTTCTTACAATAAAACAAACCAAAGAAGTGTTTTAATTATTTAATCTATATCCAAACCACAGGTAGGTGGAAACTTTATGGTAAGAATTAAAAGTACCTATAGTACGATACAATTAATTTGAACTTTTCATTAAGTAATAAATTTAATTATTGCCATTTTTAAATTTTATTTTATATATCCAATCTGTTTAAAGGAGTCTAGATAATTATGTTCTGTGTATCATTTAAAAACTTAAATCGCAATCCTTTTAAATTGAAGGAGATAGAAAATATATAATTACAGATTCAAAAATCCTTCGAATTGGAATCCTTTCAAATCTGAATGTAATATAATTCCAATATTTCTCTGGGCAGTTCTAGCCTCCATAACCATCTTAGCGCTGACTTAAAGATATCGTAAGCTAACTGTAATCTACCTGTCTCTAAGCAAAGGACAACATTCGGCATGTATGATGGTAAGCCTAGTATTTTCTTAAAGAAAGAGGACTGTAATCTCTCGACTAAGTCAAAGTACCTAAATCTGCAGGCTTATATTGCGTAAAAAAGTACACTAAGCGTGAGGCTACGAAGAAGGGTGGGCTTAGTTTGCCAGGCATTAGATTTAGATGCGAATAAAATTCTTGAAACAGCACCCATAGCAATATTCGCAACATACATTCTTTTTATGAACTCTTTATAAAAAAAGCCCCGAATGTGATGTGTTAACACCGAGATAGACGAATTCGCTCACTACTTCTAGCTGAGTCTGTGCGTAGAAGAATTTGTATTCACATGGCCGACCTTTGTGGTAAAACATAACTTTTTATTTTGCTTCGTTGACCGTTAGAAGATTGCTCATACAGTATTGCGCGATGAGGTTAATTTTTGCTTGTAAGTCAGCCTGAGAGTAAGCGAATATGACTATATCATCAGCATAAGCCAGCACAAGTTACCTTAACGGAAGAATTCAGACCCTTGCCTTGTAAGTACGAATGGACATGTTAGCGTTATCATAAGGAATTTTTATAACTCGTATAAGTTTAGTTGACATGCGTGTCCTTAGAAGTTTGCGCCATAGATGAGAGTAGTTTACTGAATCAAAAGCCTTTTTGAGATATATATATATAAAAAGCAAAGATTCTTCGCTTTGAGATAGACAAATAAATCTAAGTTAAAGAATTTAGAGTAAAAATATGGCCTAAATAACTTCTTCCAGGCCCGAAACCGGCCTGATTTTCTGGGAGAATATTTACATCGATAACCTACACGATCAACATTGTCAACAGGGCAATTCCCCGGTAATTATGAGGATCAGATTTATCGCTCTTTTTATGCAACATAATTGCATGTATTTTAGCCCAGCTGGATGGGACTCTTTCCTCAGCCCAGATATCGTCGAAGAGGCGTTTTTTGAAAAAGGCGGTTTTTGAAAAATGCATTGGCAATTCTATCCACGCCCGGCGCTTTATTAGATTTACATTTCAATAAAGAGGCTTCAAATTCATCAATCAAGATATCACAGACCAATAAAGGGTATTCGTTTGCAACCCACTGTATGCAAAGGGGAGCCTCAAACGGATAAAGAGAAAAAAGAAGGTCTTGCCATGCATGCATGCTGACATTGTTGATCGAATGAGACCGCAACCTAAATCTACTGACCGCTGTCAAAAAATTCTTAGGATTATTATAAGCCGCTAGTGAATTCAGCAGTGAAGATTCGTATTGCCCCTTCTTGGACCTACGTAACTCCAGAAAAGATCTTTTGATTTCCAGGTATTTCGCCGCCTCCGAATCGGAAAAACCCGACATTTTAAAGATATTTGAAGATTCTCTAAGCTTACAGCGCATGACTCTACATTTTTTATCATCCTAAGGTATTTTCCCTGGAGTACGCGATTTAGGCTTTGCAAGTAAATCTAACTTATCGGTGACAGTTGAAATTGTGGCAAATAAATTATTATTTAGGGCATTTATTTCGCCATTGGAGTACACAGAGTTCTTAGAAATAGACATTTCATGCATATAGTCATATTTACGGTTTGCATTCCAAATTATTTTATCATATAAAAATGAATCTCTATTTACACTTGTGTCCATCTATATGAAATACGAAGTATCAACGCGAACCGGGAGATGGTCGGATGTTGTAGATAATTGAAGTACTTCAAAATTAGAAATCAGATCTATTGAGCCAATGTTATACACAACAAGATGGTAACCACTCATACCCTGAAATCCAAGAAAAGTATAATCGCCTGGAAAACCTTTAGGAAATCTCCCATTTAATATCATTACTTCACCATTGTCAAGAATTTTAACAAGAACCTCCCCCCTTGCATTGACCTCAAAGTCCAATGATCTTCGCTTATACAATGCTGCAGAATTTTCGTTGCAAATTAACCCTTCCAGGGCATTCAGGTTGCCGATAGGTGCATTAAAATCGCCTCCTAAAATCGTTGATAAATCTGGACAACTCAATATAACCTCGGAAAGGGCCTCCTGGAAAGGCTGCTCGAACAGCTTAACATCCATAGATGGTTTATAACACATTACCCACAACAAATTGAAATGCCCTTTGCCAACATTAAATGAAAATACATGTAGAGAAAATGTATAAAATTTTAAAGTTGAATACAGATTTGTTTATAAAAATTGCTAAGCCCCCACTAGGGGGACCAACTCTAGCAGAACTCTGTGCATTACTTATAATAGCTGTGTAAACAGGGATCCAATCAGGGGATTTTTAATTCCGTAAAGTTACCCATGTCTCGCACAGGCAAACGATGTCCGAGCTAAATACGTAATTTGCAATATCAGAAAATTTGTCAAGGCCGTGAGCATTCTAGAATAAAATTCAAAGATTCACGTCCTTAAGAGATTTACATAAGACCTCCTGATTAACGAGTTCATTCTCTACTGCAAGTTGTTAAGCCTTACCAGGCTTAAAAGGTTTGTGGCTCTTAGACTGAGGCTTCTCCGGCTTTGAAGCTATTTTTCCTATAAGGGAGTCCAGAAAGCTATTCGATCCATCCGTTGGGCATTTTTGTCGTGTTTTGGATTTGCTTCTTGACAAGGATTGAGTTTCAATCGAAAGTTGTTCATTTCCCCTTTCTTTTAGAAGGGATTCGACCTCCAGGAGAGAGAGCTGACGGTCCTCCAGCATAATACTGCCACCCTTAACGAACACGTTAAAACTCGCATTTTTTACGTTGGTGGCAGTATGGTATAGGGCTTTCCTTTCTTGTCTTTCCCCTGGTGATCTGCCAAGTGTGAAAGAAAGGTTCAACTCTTTGAAAGCTGCGTGTGTGCTGAGAACTTACTGCTTCCATCTGCCAAAATTGAAACGCGCAAGAATGGGCCTTGCATCCTCTCTGGTCGATAAATTGTATCAATATTCGTTTCATTAAGTGAGAGACCAGCGCTAGTCAGAATATTGAGAATAAATGAGAATATGTCCTTGTTAGATTTCTCGTCGTCCGATGGGTTGTAAATCAGGACATTGCAGGAATGGGCTTGTTGTTGAAGAAAGCCAACCTCTCTCTTGAGTGAACTACATTTTCCCCTTAATGCCTGATGATTTTCTTTCAGCTTTTTATATTGTGCTTTAGATGTGCTGAATTCAATTTTTAGAGCTTCAAAGTCGGACTTCAATGGAGCTGTGTCCGTTTTAGCAGTTTGACGTCGTTTTTCGTTTCTTCTGTGTCGGCTTTGATGGAGTTCAATAACTTCAACACATTTTTATCGCTATTCATTTTTGTAAATAGTAGCTACTTTGAATGTGGTAAATAAGATCGATCAAGAACAGCTGTCACCACACCCCCACACAGCGCGACAAGTCTGGTTAAATCACGCACTCTACTTGAGGGGCAATGCGAAATTGATAAAGATGACTGCTCAAGATCACAAGTTCCTCAGAAAGACACAAAAACGTTCAGAAATCTGATAGAAGATTACCAAATCAGGAGCAAAAACTCATTCCAGCAGGTGTCACAGCACAAAACTAACGCGATAAAAACCAAACGAAATGTAAGTACATACCACGTTACACTCTTTGCAAAGTATCATAAAAAAGAGTAATCGAAAAGGCATTTTTATTTGATTTCGTAAAAAAATTAGTCTATTCATTGAAAAATAAACAAATCATTTATTTTTTTATAAAAATTGTTCGAATAATTAACAATTTTTGTCAATTTGCTGATTCCGTGAACAAAAATGTATGCGATTTGTTGAAGAATAGTCACACGGTGAAGTCGCTTATAAGAATTGTTTACGAAATTTCAAAATCGTAATCTAACATCATTTTTTCTTTAACATTAATTTAATTAACTTGCTTATAACATTATAAAAATTATTTTTGATTTACTCTTGCCCATTGGAAATTATTGCCAGATATTTCTTGCTCTGACTTAAGATTTTTCTAATCTGAAAATATTAAGAAAATGGCATAACGATTACCCGGTCAGGCTAAAAAAAATGAAAATAATATAAATGATGGCTTAGCTCATACTTGCAGCACTTTGGTTAAAAAGATGCATTGGCAATGGGGTTGTTTTGAAGTGCAGATCTTCATGAGGATTGAACGACATGCAGTTCAGAATTACTCTATGAATGCAGTTACTTGAATAGCTTTGACATTTCCTTGTCGTAACATCGAAGAGGAATCAAAATGCCATCGTGTTCGTCGTTCACAGGGTACTACTTGTGTTTCCCTTCTTCGTTGAGATGCTTGGAGAATAAAGCGAAAGAGTGTCATGTAGCTGAAAGTACAAGTCGGCAACACTTTCTTACCATTTCAGTTTATTTGCAGTCGTGCTTCAGAAGTAGTGCATTTCATGATTGTAATACCAGACATTGTTTACACTAAGACAAAACAGGACGAAAATGATAACGCTCTATATTTAATTCTATACAAATCCTAGCAATTTTTTACGAAAATTTGTATTTAACTTTTATTACTTTCTTAACTCCTTCACTGTCATCATATATAATATTACAGGTAAGAAAAAAACGAATAAAGAGGTTCTCCAAAAGCATTATTTCAAGGCCAATTCCTGCATTATGACATTACTGCATAATGACACAAAAAGTTTAGACAAGAGGCAGTACATATAAGAAATAAAGCGTAAGGAAATATAATGTGAGCAGCTTGGGAGCAGAAAGGATAGAGAGTTCTAGAGGAGAGAAAAATGGCATAATTGTCGGGAATTTGGTACCCAGCTTTTTTTGGGTTTCGCGGAGGGGGTATATCGCTGGCAGGTAACAGGTGATACACAATAAAGCAGTACAAGAAGGGGTGAAAAGGAAAAGGCGCGTTGTGCTTAGAAGGATTGACGGGTGCGCGACTAGGTGAGTCGGCCCTAGCGGTGAGATCGATACATTAAAGAAGAATGACAGATACTGTATAAAATGGAGAGAGTGATAATAGGGTGAGGGTCAGTACATATGGGTAGGGCTGGGGGAGGGGGGGTAGACGTGAGTCGTGAGGAGTAGTAACCCCTTACCCTACTTATATGTACTGCCCCTTGCCAAATTTATTAGGTCATTATGCAATGATGTCATAATGCATGAATTATTATAAATTACACAGCCACATAAAAAAATTTGGATCTTTGACGGACTGGATCCCAATCCTGGGTCGGAATTTGAAAGTTAGCTCCCATTTTCAAAACAACCTGCAAAAACATGAAAATATATGTTGTTTGAGGTTATGTTGAAAATGGGAGCTAACTTTAAAATTCCGACCTCAGGTTTTGAATCAGCGGCTCAAAATACATAGGAATTGAATAGTCCAGTCCGTCGCAGATTCAATTGTTTTTGTGTGGCTGTGTTACTATAAAAAGCTATTATATTATACATTAGCTGACAATCTGGTATTTTAAAATGCCGCTCTCGTTTCTGTATATTTACTTCTAAAGAAAAAATGGTAAATAACTTACTAACCACGAAGTTAATTTATTTTCTCTTTGTTTTTTCATTTTAGTTTTGATCCGTTTATTTTCTAAGAATCCGCGGAATTCCTGACATTTATTGATTTTCTATATCGAGTTTCAAGCACACTTTCGTTGTGCTTCCGTTGCGTTCGACGAAGCATAACCTGTCGCCGGATGCGAGCAATGGCCCGTAACATTCTGAGCAGACAGGCATGCCAGAACAAAACGAATTGAAATCAAAAATGGAATATCGGGGGGTGTAACGAAAAGCAAGTGCTTCGTCTGTCCGTTTTTATGCTAAAAAGGCCGTATGTGAATGCCGGATGTGGGAGCTGAAGCATAGGCTACTTGTTTTCTAATTTTTCCCATAAAAGGGGAATTTGAGCTCTTTAAGGAGGGAAAACATCTTTGTCAATGATTTTTCTTTCCTAGTATTCAGGAAGGAATACATTTTTTATCACTGTAAGATCTAGATTCAGGAAGGAGGTCTTCGAGAAAAAAAAACAATATACGTAATTTCCCAAGAGATGATTAAAATCAGTTCGTGAAGCGGACGGTTAACGACCTTTAAGAAATGTTTCTTTGGCGAACGTGCTAATGCTTACTCTTATACTATATTTCATGGCTATCACTCCCCTATCACACCTACCCATATACGCAGGCCTCCTCCACTTTCCCCAATCTCGAAATACTGCACCTCCTATCACTACACTACCCTTCTGTACCTCTTCAACAATATATCCCATTCTTCTTCTTTCATGGTTAATGATACTACAACCCCTTTCCCCTATCCTCTCCCAGCACTCCTTCATTGTACATCTCTTGTAGCTTTCCAGCGATATCATTGTGTCCGCGTAACCTGAAACAAACTGGGTACAAAATTCTCGAAAAATATGCCATTATTCTCCCTTCTACACCTCCCTTATCTTAGCACTCCCAGCCTTCCGAATTCCGAGCCCTAAGACGGGAACAAAGTTCTCCAGAAATTCGCTATTCTCTTACCCTCTACACCTCTCTTTCCTTGCCGCTTCCAACCATCCGCATTTTCAGCCCATATACCCAACCCTTCCGAAAAACACTAAAATAGCCTAGATATTTTTTTCAACAAATATGTTATTCTTCTCCACTCTACATTTAGCGGACTTAACGCTAATAACCGTCCGCAGATTCATGCCCACTCCCCAAACCAACCTATAAGTACTGACCTTTAACTCACCTTATAATTCCTCTTCTTTCATGTTTCTCACTCACTCCTAGCGACGAATCTCTTTGCCGTGCACCCCTCCCTTCTCCCAAGACCACAGCCTCTCCTCTTACCACTCGCTGTACTCCTTTATTGTATATCTCCTGTTACCTCCCACCGATATCACCCCCTCCGCGAAATCCTAAAAAGGCTGGGTACAAAATTCTCGACGATTATGTTATTCTATTCCCTTCAACACCTCTCTATCACTACCGCTTCCAACAATCCGCATTTTCACCCCGAACGCCCACCCCCCTCACCCCGTTCGTTCATACTACTCCTCACCCGATCTAATTTCTCCTCTCTCTTTTATACAATATCGCTCATTTTGCTTTCATGTCTCTAATTGATCCTTAGCGCAGCCTATCCTTGTTGTGCTGCCCTCTCTTCTTCAAAAACCACCCCTCTTCCCCTTTTCCCCTCGCCGAACTCTTTCATGTATTTCTTATTACCTCCCAGCAATATCACCTTCTAGGCAAATAAAAATATTCTAAATAATTAAAAAAAACTTGTACACAAATTTAAGTGAAAACCATCATACGGAATCGGCAATATAATCAAATAGTGTAAAAAAGTTCTAAATAATGTTCTCGGATGCGTGTGGTACAATTATATATAGGCATTCGCTACTCGTATGAGTTGCGCACTTATATCACAAATAGCTATTTATATATACTCAAAATTATTTTAAAAATCCTAAAAATAAAGTCCACAATGCGCAGTGGACCAGGTGCCCCCAAAATTTGCGAAAGTGTAAGAAATCATCGGATTTTCATGAAACTTGGAAAAGGGTTGACTTCGAATTTGATCAATTTGGCGGTTTTTGGAGTTGCTGACTTGGGATTTGAAAATTTGAAATAGCGGATTCAACATTTCAAGAAAAAATGTCTAAAGTCGTTGGATTTGGATGGAGATAAGGTTCATGAGGGGTTTTACAGTTCTGACTTCAAATCTATTGTCGACACACGTTTTATTATTCAAAAAACTACGTTTGTAATTAAGCTACTTAATTTGTAGTTTCCAAGGTACATAAAATTGTAGTGCTTTTTGAAGTCAAGAATTTCTTAAGCTTCAAATGCCTTCCCTTGTGAGAACGAGATAGACATTCATCTACCAACAAAAAATTGAACCACTGTTTTTAGCGGGTTATTTTTAAACGCTTTTAAAGACTGAGATGAATAGTAAAGATTGAGATGAACATCACATGAAGGATACTTGCAAGAATGGCCAATAGCGACATTCGCAGAATATATTTGTTATAAACAATGGAATTCATGTACTTTAAAAGCAATATTTAACAGATGGTAATCATTTATGAAACAGTTTTAATTTTGTTTAATGAGAAGGAGTGTGGCATAAAGATAAAAACGAAAATTTAATGATTGTTGATAAAATTGTTAATAAAAATAAAAAATGTTGATGTATGATCGTAAGTCGTTACCATATATCGATATAGCTGTAAATTCTACCAATTTTCAAGTCAAATAAATTTCAACACTTTAGCATCATAGTCCAGAATTTGTTTATAATAGTTGTTTATAATAATAAAGTTGAATATTAATATAATTATGTATGTTCTATGAGTGTAGGTGCAATAACACTGACTAAAAGTGAGTCGATTTCGGTATTTTTTATAAAACAAAAATATCATATTGTTGAAAATGATAAATTCCTCACTCTATTTGCTTACATATTATTTCAAACAAAAATAAATGTACATCCGATCAGGCCCCGATATTATATGTTTATTTCTCTGCATAATTGTATCTTAACATGGTACCTACTGCAATGCTCAACCCATACTATATGTTTTAAAAGCAGAGGTTTACAATCTGTTTTTAATTCAAAACTTTATAATATTAATTCCAATTTTTCCTTTCGCATGTGAATTAAAGCATGCTTCGTAAGTATACTAATGATCTTCAGTTAATTTTGATCAAAAATTCAAATACGGCTATTTTCATTTAGTTACAGAAAAAACAGAGGGTACAAAATATTGCAGGTAATCGATCCAGCAGGGTAAACGTGAGATGAGTATATCAAACTGAGGTAAAATTTCCGTGGTGAATCGCCGATATCCCCGGCGGACTCCGCTATAAGCAGCACGTTAAAGGCTTATAACCATAGACAGTTTTTCTTCAGTTGGGAGTAATCAGCCGACTATTACTCTGCTTGTATAATTACCTGCCACGTTTCGTACCCTCAGTTTTTTCTGTGGTACCCTTGGTTCTACAATTGAAAAATTAATACCTCATTAATTTTTGAAGCACTTTAGGCTTAAAATCGACTGATGTGTCATTTCCAGAGTAAGTGAATGTGTCGATTTTTGTAAAAGATGTACCAAGAAAAGTAAATGTCGTAAGAGTAAAAGTTAGAAGCGAGTTCACGGCTCAAGTCGATAGAAATCGAGTAATTTCTTCTAAACTTTGAAATTCTGAGGCTTACCAAAGTTGGAAATATCGCTCCGAAGAAAAGTCGCAGAGAAGGGAACGAAACAGTGAGAGAGAGAAAGAGAAACGGCATTTTAACTTGAGCAGTTGGCTGAATTCGGGTCAATTCGAAAGCAGTGCTACAATGGACCAAACTACCCAACGGATATATATATCGTCTGCTTATCGTAGTCGAAAGGGGTTCTCCAAGTGAAAGTCGTACCTTAGCTTTTCAGGGACGCTCACTATTTTCAACCGATATCGTCGTATTATATTCGATCTAAGCTTGGACTTATTTTTACTTCTGGCAGTCAAGCCCGGAAATGCTTCTTCAGCTATGATATCCCACTGCAATTGCTTCTAGAACTTTTACTCTTCAAAGATTCCTTGCTGCTATACTTTTTAATAGGGACTTATGAAAGATACGTGTATTAATTTTAAGGATGATTTATCAACTTTCTTAAAGTTTTTTTTTTTACTTCCATGACAAAATTGGGTTTCATTCTAATGGCAAGAGTATCTATACTTTGAATTTAGTAAGACAGATTTTTAACATCAATTCGTCAAATTCGAAACAAATTTTAATTTTGTGTATAAAATATTTCGTAAATTTCAGAAGCCATGTGTCAAACCAGACCCTGTCCGAGAAAATGTGTGTCGTACAAGCATCAATGATATAATGTTCCTGCATATCAAGAACTACATGACAGTGAAAGGCCATTCCTGTGTCTCTCACGTAGCATGAAGGATCAATGTTGCAGCACTCACCTGACGTGGAAACAGGGATGAAAGGCAGCAGGGTTGTCCTGCGGAGAGAACTTTGGCAAAGCCCCATGAAGTAGAGCTAACCTCACCACGAGAAGCACACTGAGCTATAACAAAAATAGGCATTCTCAATTCATGGTCATTTCATGCAGAATTCAATATGCTTGATTTTTTACGATCAACTTAAAGAATCTCCAATTTCCATCATTAATGGTATCTGATTAAAGACTTTCTGGATACAGATAACTCGTGAAGTGCAAGTGAAAAAATAATGCTAAATCAGTATCCAACAAAACTCAAAATTAATTTAGAGTACTTTTAAGGGAAAGCAAATTGGTCTCGTTTTTTTGGGAGATTTATAAATAGCTATCAATTTTGTTTTTTAAAATCCCAGGGAATTGTAGTTCTAACTGATGTGATAATTGTTATCAGTTTTCATAGATATATGTAATAGGATGTACTTTATAATGTGGGAAAGCTATTCGAACCTGACCATTGATTTTGTACGCTGAGTGTCTAAATTATTCTTTTACTTAAAGTACATTATCATAAAGGATTAAAAATAATGCGGACACGATTAGTGAGTCAAATTGAATTAGAAAAAGTGAAGCAAGGGTTTCATCCGGATTTGATTAGACTTAGCGAGTCAGAATGGTTCAGAAAAAGTTTTTAAAAATCTGCAAAAGTTTACTGTATATCATAAAGTTTTCTTTTATGCCTTTTTTAAACATTTTGAGATGTTTAAAAATAAATTATTGTAAAACAAATATTTAAACCTTATTTGGGCAGGCTTGGCAAATCAAAGTAATTAAAAAAAAGTTATTAGAAATGTTTGCTTAAAAACTTGTTGAAATCTATTGGATTTTTTATTTAAATGTTTGAGAGGACTTTAAAATAAAAAGTAATGAGAAACATTTGTTCCATCTCCAGTTAAGCAAAAGGACGTTTCTTGTCTCTCCAATGTGGCTTCGAACTATTTACCAGTGCATACAATAAAAGGCTTCGGAGTTGTTATTTTTCATCTTTCTCGTGATATAATTCACATTTTTTTTCAATAATGCCAACTTTGGTCAAGGGTTTTGCTGCATTAACCCAACCAATTAAATAGGGGGAAAAATTCTTCCTATGGTCCTGTTTAGGGGTGGCGAGAACTGGTATTTGGATTTTGTAAAGCACTCAATACCCCAGATTAAGAGAAGTGTGGAATTCCACAAACCAAATTTTTATTACAATTTTAGCCTGTTTGGATATAAATTTTTGTGTTGAAAAAGACGGTTTACGAATCTAAAAATGTAAAACTATAAAATTTATGATAAAATATTGCGTTCATATACTATAAATAATATTGTAAATTAAAAAAAAAATATATATATATAAAACTAGAAATAGTTTTCTTCAGGTTTGGTGTTATATATTTATCAAGAATTTTTGCAAATTGATGACCGTTCGTGATTCTCTCGCAACCTTCTTTTTCACTGCGTTTAAATGCTGTCAAGTAGGAGGTCTCATGCAGTCGATGGCATATCGAATGAGTATATTTTTAAACTGGACTTCCGGAAAGTAACAGCGGTCAGGAGAGCTTTTCTGCAGTTTCCCTCTCCCTTGTCCAAGAATCCCAGTAAATTCAAGCAATTCTAATAATAATCCGGCTATAGTTGGCAGAGAATATTTAGTAAGGATGGAATTTTTATATGTAAGTGACCGAAAAGGATGTAACTGTGAGTAATCGAATTACCCCCTGGCGCTAGTGAATTACACTTTTGAAATATTCTTGCTCCGTGCACTGGTACTCTTTTTTCGGGAGGCTTATTAGTAGATGATAAGGGGCGCTTCTGGATATAGATTTCTGTTACCGACATGTTATCCATGGTGACAAAACGACATACTTTTATTACACATCGTTTTATAAAATACCATGGAGTCTAAGCAGATAAAAAGTAAGCTTATTCAGATAATCAAAGCCGAATTTTATCTAATATGCCATTTACTTGTTATTTAAAAAATCAAAGACAGTAACGATATCTGGTTGTCGTTCGAGGTGAATTGTTATTAAACAATTGTTCAAACAAATAATAAAAATTATAAACAATATAATTGTTTGAATAATAATATTTTTTGCATAAATAAAAATACTCCTAGAGATATGGCCAAGACGCATCCAACGATACCTTTAGATTTTTTTTGCGACTTTTAGTTAGTTCCAGCTATATGTCCGAATATTGAAATCCATTCTCAAGCGATTTTTCCAGTGAGAGTGGAGGGGGTAAAAACAATGTTTAAATTGGAGTTTTTTCATTTTTTAAATTTTATTTGTATTCAATTATATTCCAGTAACGACATCTGGTTGTCGTTTGAGGTGAATTGCTATTAAGTAATTGTTTAAACAAATAATAAATATTATAAACAATTTAATTGTTTAAATAATTTTTTTTGCATGAATAAAAATACTCCTAGAGATATGGCCAAGACGCATCCAACGATAC
>CAKNWT010332100.1:0-13503 GCA_932066315.1 Andricus coriarius
CCCCCAAGCATCACGTTCTTCGTGAAGGGCCTCTTATGAAATCTGTTTGAATCTTTTTAAATCCGTGGTAATATTCTTTGAAATCCCTTGAATTCTTCAAAATTTCGTGAAATCTTTGAAAATATTTCAAAGTCCATTGAAATATATTAAACTCCCTTGAAGTCTTTGAAATTCCGTGCTATCTTTGAAATGCTATAACAAATCTGTTGAAATCTCTTGAACTTAGTTCTGTTTTCAACAAAAAGTAGTTGCATTTTTAGCACATTTCCGGAGGTCTCGTAAAGAACGTAATATAAAATTTGAAGAATTTCATTTGACCAAGAATAATAACAGGTGAATGCAATAAGAATCCAAAGATTCGCCAAAAATAAAAGTTTTTCAATAAATGATATTTTTATATGATTTAAATCTTGTTATAAAAAATAATCTTTTTGATTTCAAAAATACCATTAATAACGACAGCTACCTGAAAACTGAAACTTTGTGACAAGTGACATATCTCATTTCCCTTGTTGGGGCACAATTGGTTTGAAAACATTTTCATACGAAGCTTGGTTTATTTTACTCTACGTTACCTAGTGAAAGATATCCATGTGGTATCGGTCCAAGGAAAAAATAATCAACAAGCAAGTACTTTTTCATATAGTAGCCCCATCCACGAGGCTATTATGTGATAGCTTTTATATCTACATTCATCAACGGTTTACAACACTTCCGGTTGAGGCTCAGATTTGTATTGAAGCGCTATTTGAAAAAAATGGCATTATTTTGCCGAAACTACACGAGAACCTTGATATACCGCCGGTCAGGGTCATGACTTACCTACAATAGCCTCACCGGCTAAGAAAGTGTCGCTGAACGTAAACAGTTGGGGCCATGAGCGTTCTCACTACCCGCTTTGTAGGTACGGAACTGTGCAACTTGGTTGAGTCTTTATCGCCTCTCTCTCGGCCCCTTGGAACTCAACACCCAATGCTGATGGCGGAAATTCTAGGAAGGCGGTATATCAAGGTTCTAGTGTTGCATCAGTTGAGGTAAACAAACTTCTTTCCTTCGACTGATTTATGTAATATAAATATCAATATCTCAGAAGGACAGGCTTGACGCCTATAATCCATTAGATAATTAAGATACCATATATACACTCTGATGCAACGCCAGAATATTTTTTAGATACAGTGTTAACCAAATTCTGCGTTAACGTATTAAACAGTTTTTCGCCTAATTGGAAAAATGGGGATCGTTTCTACTCTGGTCTTATTCTTGACTGTTATTCTGAATTCTATTGGTGAATATAATATTATAATATATCTATAATTTAACAAAAATGTTAAGCTTTCCGCAACTAAGAATTTGTCCGATGTACTTAGCATTCTATCCCAATACATTTTTTTTATAAGCTAACGGGCCAGAAAAGCTTGTGGACCGAAAAAAGCTCTTGCGGCTCGCTTGGCTCGCACAACTTGCACGGGACCACATTATGTCATCGATATGCGCAAACGAATATTATTGCATTGATTTAGGCCAATTTTTAATGTCTTTCATCGATTAAATTTCCTTCAATATCAAAAAAAAACTTTAAATCAAATAAAAATCGAAAGGTACAATTATTTTCCAAGTTTCGGTCCGCAAACATTGTTCGGTCCGTGAGGCTTTTTTTTTGTTCAGCGATCTTGTTTCGGCTCGCGAGCTTTTTCTTGACTCGCGACTCGACCTGACCCGCATATGAAAATCATAGAGGAAGTAGTATTGAAACATAAATAATATAGGAAATATTAATTATCTAATTAAAAAATCAAATAATAATAGAAAAAATATTCCAAAACCGGATAAATTTTGGACGTGAAAAGATAAATAACAGGCCTAACGATTTCAAAATAGCAAGTCTGATAAATTGCTCAAAAATTATTCTAAAAAGATGGTAATCAGAATGCTAATATTTAAATTATGATATGAATAGACATTCACATCCAAAAACACAGGCCCACAAAGAAAATTGTTGTTCTGAGTCTTGGATGTCAATATGATATTCCCATGTATTTTTTCCCACTGAAACCGAATCCGCAAACCATTTTACCTCGACACGTCAGGATTTTTACATAACCTCAACAATCACCCAAAAAATCCTTAAAACTGTTCAAATCATTTACCCCATACCACTTTCACTCCCCCCCCCACCACAAAAAAAATCGGCAACCCTATAACACCGTCATCCCCTAACCTCGTGATACCATAACTCCATAACCTCTAAACTCCGTAGCCTCATTTAGTAGAAGAATCTGGTTAGGGAAAACAGAACAATTTCGTGAGTTTTTCTTGTGGAACATAGTCATGGGTAAGGTGGGTAAGTAACTCTATAAACACAAAATCTCACAACACCATAACCTCAAAACCCCTTCATTCAGTTACAACCACGACCACCATCCCATAGCATCAAATAAATGTAACTATTTAATCTAGTCACATGAAACTCGAATATGATGGGTGACTACCATTGTTAATGATAAGGATAGCAGACGTATCATACTCTCTACTAATTGAAGAAAAAACAAAGTAAATGCAATGAAAGTGCTATGAGGTTTTAAAGGGTTTGAGGTTATATTCACCCTGACTGTACTCCACAAGAAACACTCACGAAACTGTTATGATTTCGGGAACCGGACTTCTCCACAGAATAGGATGAGAGGGTTAAGGAGTTATGGTATATGGGGTATCATAGTGCAGGGGTTTTGAGGCTATGGTGTTGTGGGATTTCGGGGTTATAGAGTTACTTACCCATGACTATGTCCCACAAGAAAAACTCACGAAATTGTTCTGTTTTCCCGAATCAGGTTTTTATACTAAATGAGGTTACGGGGTTTTGAGGTTATGGAGTTATAAGGTCAAAATCCTGACGTGTAGAGGTAAAACGGGTTGCAGATTCGTTTTCAGCGGGGAAAAATACATGGGAATATCATATTGGCATCCAAGACTCAGAACAAACAAATTTTTTTGTGGGCCTGTGTAATCAAAAGGGATATTATCTCCCTACAGGATCGATTAGGCTTTGATCATGTGGGAATTTCTAAAGAACAAATGTTTTCTATCGTTCATCTATGCATTTCTCATTACAATTTTATTACTTCTAATTTCTAATTAATAGAAGAATAATTGAATTTGCAGTCTCTAAAATCATAAATCATAAATGATACCTTTAAGCCTCTCCTTGTCTAAGGATCGTCACTGCCATTTCTTCCTGAATTCAAGAAAGAAGAAATTTTTCTCGACTTCTTCTTGATAGCATAACGAGAACAATACTATAGTAACTAATATAATTAAAATCAACCTAACATTAAAAATAAAAACGTATCCGGTCTCCCCATGTTACCAAGACAAGTTTGTAGCCCTGGTCAAAAGTTCTTCATCATTACAAATTGGATAAAACTAGGATGTTGTAGTTAAAAGATAGGCGGCCCACATTTTCGGCCTTGACCTATTCTTATTTGAATGACAAAGATTACAAAGCGGGGAATTGCGTATTGATTTCGGGATTCGGACCCATTTCACGAAATCTCCATTCTATCCGAAACTTCAAGCTAGCGATCTTAAACCTAATTCTTATTGTGCACAAAAGTTTTCGTTATATTCTGGCACCATACATGGACTCCAAAGTTTTTTCTATTTTCCCGAAATTCCGTCGCATGTGGGTATTAAAGCGCATTATATTATTTAAAAAAATCTAAATACTACTTTCCTAGGATCTGACCAGAATAATGCTGGTCCAGCTTTCAATCAGTTTCCAAAGGCAATCTTCCTTCAATGTCCTTGAGCTTACCCCGAAGTTTTGAAACAAGGACTTCATGATACGCCAACATAATTTTTTAAAAACCTCTTGTTTCTTCTTGCAGGGTTAATTTCACAATTCGAATGTTTACCTAATGGTGAACCTATTCCTCTTGTTCCTTGTCAAAGAACCTTCTTATTCTTCAGACAGACATCTTTCTCCTGACAGGTCTCTTCCTCTTGTCAGACCTTATTCTCCTGCCAGATCTCCTTCACTTGCCGAGCCTCCTCTTCGTGTCAGGTCCATGTCACCTCGCAAACGGATCTTTCCACCTACCAGGATTGTTTCTTCTGTCGGACAGGAATATGATCTTGACCAACTTCAATTTATACGAATTACTCCCTATAATAATCCGAGCCGGCTATTCGAACTTCAAAGATACACATTTCCTGTGGATAAGCCAATTAAAATACTCGCTCCAACGAATGTCTATGCGCCCGTACCAACCCAAGAACAAATTGTATTATCAACATCCGATGGAGAGGAGTAATGCTCTTGCTGGAATATATACACCTAAAACTGGCGATCCTAGCCATTCTCGTAAAGTACGGGCAAAAATAAACATGAAAAGCGGCACGATTACCGCATTGAACACAGAAGAACCCAACGAATCTCAAGTAGGCCAAGTTCGCCCAATCTTACTTTATTATAAAGTAGAACGTGTAAAACATAGTCCTCCACGCCATTAAATCAATTATTAAAAAAATGTAAGGCTAAAATATTAAATAATCACGAAGTAATTACAAAAAATAATAACGTTAATATATTATGGTTATCAAGTTTTCAATCTTTCGGCAATTTCCCAGCCAGTCTTTTTCAGAAACAAATGAAATACATTTTCTTTTTATTCCTGAAGAATTTTTCTGATTAAACATTTTGTTATATCTTGTGTCCGTAAATGATGAAGATTACATATTTAGTGTAAATTTTTGGTACACAACTGTGCGCGTTTTACTCTAAGTCAATTTCTTTGTGCGTACATTTTATTTCTCATGAAATTTTTTCTAAATTATATTAACAGCTTTCAAACAATTATTGCAATGCATATCTAATTTTAATCAGTGTCTAACGAAATAACTTTCAAAACTTCAGTTAGTATTCTTACATAAACCTAAAACATTATGTCACAACACGTGTTCACTCAGAATATTAATCTGTTTCTCCCGCAATCAGCCTTTAGGCTGTAGTTTTTTTATTTTCCTTGCACTTTTTTTCCTGTACTTCAGTTGAACTTTTTCTAAATACTAATATGTAAAATTTGTACTTTAGTAATGCTGCACCTGTAATAATTAAATTCCGGCTCGAAAAAATTATACCCTGGAAATTTTAGCAAAATCGCATAGTAAAAAGACATTCCTCACAGCCCCTAAAGTTTCCTATCTAATTAACATTGTATTAACTTTCAAAATAATTTTTTATAGTCTAAACAATTCCTTGTTAGCGAGGAATTTCAAAATAATGAAATTTTTTTAATCGGGCTGAAATGTATCTTGCAAGCCGAGAATGCGTAAAAATCGTGGGTTTTTGTTATTTCATTATTTATTCGTTATTTTACAGTCATCAAGGTTTGAAATTATTTTAAATTTTCTAAACCATTTTTTGTTGCTCAAACAATTGGTCTTCATCAAGCAGTTGTAAAATGATGAGAATTTTTTTAATGATATGAGTTTCCTAAGCGATGTAAAAAACTAATATATTTAGTATAACAATTCAATTGGATACGTTACTAATATTGATCTACTTAAAAAAAATTCAATTGCATATCTAATTGTGGAATGGGACAATGATAACATTTTTTCGTAGTTACTGCATGTCTTTAAATAAATCGATTACTAACATAATAAGTTCATAGTTTAGATTGTATTCATAAAAGTATAGATTTTATTTTTTGGAAGCCTCATTTATTAAAATTTACCAGACAAAGTACTGTTATTAAAATCAAAATAATTATAAGTTGATTTCGAAATTTGATAATCACTTTAACAAGAAACATTTTTTAACAGTTTAACAAGTGTTTAAAAGTGTTTAACCGTTTAACAATGTTTAACCGTTTAAACAATTGAAAAATAACTTAACGAAGAATAGTATTCCGAAAGTAAATTTTTGAAAGCATCAAAAACTTTTAGAAAACCAAACTGCGCTTTTCTAAAAATGAGAAATAAAAAATATTTTATTTAAAATAAAAAGTTATATCATGGCATTCCGGTTCACATTAATCAAAGTCTTTCCATACATAAAAGCATCACCCTTGATACCTGAAATAATGGTGGTCTAAGGAAGATTCTTTGCATACTTTAAGAATACATATACTGTGTATACAAAACTACAATTCTATTACATTAAAATTATTTAGGAGTTTTACTTTATTATTTATAAAAATAATTTTTAATGTTTCTGAAGACACTGACTTACAATAAATTTTTTCAATGTTTACTTGCAAATAAAAAAAGAAGAAAATCTTCTTTAAAACGGTATTACTAATATTAAATTTTTATAAATTTATTTTAAAAATTTGTAAGAATATTTCAAGTACATTCCTTTAGGTATTTCTTTAACACGCACTTTACGATCTCTTTTCTATGAATCTGTGGTCTCTGTTTTTTTCACATTTAGGTTTAGAAACTTGTATCCCTCTCAGTATGCTTTTTATCCTTGAACCAGAAAGTCGCGTTTCTTAAAATCAGTGGATATATTAGGAAAAATTTTTTTTTTAATTTGTTAACGGGATTAGGAAGACATTTTTTAGAAAGAAGATATTACATCTTTTACTGGATTCAAGAAAAAATTACAAAAATATATGTTTTCATCATCGATTGAAATAGAAGTTTCCTTCAATTCGATTTCATCAGATATTTCAACCCAATTAACTGTCGAATAAATTCTCAAGATTGTTTGATTTAGATTTTAATTAAATTTTAAAATTTCATTCAATTTTGTTTCTTTTAAGATACAATTATTTCTCAGAAATACAGTCCAAGCTCCGAGCATGGCCGTTTTCGGGGCTGTAGGGGAGTATAATTCCAAGAAGACATGAACCCCACTCTAAGCGCGGTCCCGCTCGACTGCGTGGAGCATCAGCTATGAAATGGATCGATCGCGACCGACGCTAAAGTGGTGGGGGTAGCGCTCGAGCGTGAAATCGGAGAAGCGGCCATGCTCGGGGCGGCCATGATCAGAGCTTGGACTGTATTAAAGATAAAAATATGAATGGTGTTAATAATTCCTTAATGGTTAGTTACAAATTTAATTCTTATTTTCAATTAATATGAGTATAAAGTAGTATAAAAAAGACGGATAAATAATAAAGAAATGAGAGAGAAGTGGTTTGGATGTCTATATCTTTTTCTCCCTCTTTTTTCAATTGTCATATATCTGTCTCTAATGAGCCTTTTTACGATGTTTTTTGTAAACATATTTCTCTTATTTTAACTCTTTTTGTGGAATTATTTTGCATAAATTGAATTTCTTGCGTATTTGTTTTTGAAAAAAACCGTTTTTTGACGAACATAATTCTTTTTGAGCCTTCTTGTGCAACTTTGTTGCGCAATTTGGTTTTTTAAAAGTTTTTGTTGCTTTGAAAAATGTACTTTCAAATATTAAACAGAGACATTAAGCTGTTAGACCCTGAGTCGTTCTCTAGCGTTCGGCACTTTTGCCGTTCTCAAGAGTTCGATTTTTGGTAAAAAAAAAAAAAATAGTATTCTCAACATTCACTTCCTGTGCAATTAATTCCAGAAGATTTTATGATTTACAGGGGTATTTACCATTTCTTAACTAATTAAATTATTCAAATATTTTTAAATTTGTGAAGAATACTTGCAAATTTGCGACTCATCGACTAGAAAAATGAAAAAAAATATGCCTCAATGTTCCCGCTCATCTAATTCTTTTGTATCCACTGTTAGAAATGTTCGGAATATTCCGACACGTTGAGGATACTAAAGTAACTGAAATTTACGAAATCAGGTTGCTGAAAACGAAATTGAGCAACTTTTATCGTAAATTTACTACATTTTAATTAACATTCGGAAAAGGTATCTGAAAATTATAAATAAGTTTTACTAAAATTCCGTTTTGAAATTAAATTTATTCAGAAAAAAGATCTACTCTTTTCACTCCACTGGGATACGAACAGCAGGTCAACTAATTTCCGGTCAGGTGCTCTAACCACTAAGCTACAGAGAGATCAGAGGAAGAATCCTTTTTCTGAAACACGCTTCATTTTGCAAGATGTAATATACACATCAATTTTTAATAGAAATCTGTATTATCATCGGAGATAGTAACGGGTCAACAATAAGAGAAGTCATTTCACACATACTGTGAATATGGAAATCTACAATATCGATCAAAGTTATATCCTCTAAAACAGAAAATATTTTAACGTCATCTCAGACTAGCTATAAATTAAAATTTGGTTTTGAAATTAAATTTATTCACAAAAAAAGATCTACTCCTTTCACTCAACTCCAAAGATAATACAAATTTCTATTAAATACTAAAATTCCTAAATGGTAACTGAAATATAAGTTATCGTGACTGAACACTGCAAAAGGTTTTGTTGAATTATAACGATGCAGTAAACCTATTTTTTCCGATATTGAATGATCTCAATTGTGAAAAGGATTTGAAATTTGCAGAAGAAGAAACTGAAAAAGGTGTTGAAAGCTCGGTTGATGAGCGAATAAAATAAAATATCTTTGCAATAAAATAGTGACAAGATACTGCGATCATCTTCCTCGTAAATGAAATTCTAAAAAGGTACATCAGGACCGCAAGTAAATTGTTAATTAATCCAGGTTTCAATATTGACTTTGAAGACGAGACAACAATGGATCTTTCAGGCACTTGCAGGATTTATTTGTCCACGTATATTGCTCACATCGTCTTTTTTTTTACTTTCGCAGAGCCACAAACATTGAAAGTATAAGGGCGGATGTCCAACCATTTCCGCTCTGAGATGTAACACAGCGGGCATGATGACTATCGAAAAAATGGTCTGAAACGAAAAAACCAAAAAGATTTACAAATATTATACTCGTTATTACTAGGAAAATCATAAAAAGGAAAATAAGTAAAACATTTGAAAAAAAATGTAGACAAAAATCAAAGAATGTCATTTTTGCCCCTAAAATTTGTTCTTTTTTTGCTTAAATAAAAACATAAACAAATTTTTTTTTAGTTTAGAGTGGTTCACCGAAGAATGACACACATATTAACTGTTTGAATACGAAGAAAACAAGTTATTTAGTTTGATAGGTTTTGAGTGACCGTGTTCGCCAATTTGAGCAATATGGTGGTCCAAGAATGCATTGGAAAATTTTTGTTTCGAATTTTTATCGGGACACCCCCCAAATTTGTTCAAATCTACCCGCAATTACACTTTTTTGTTTTGAAAAAAAAATAAAATTCAGGGGTGCCGCAAGCCCCATGAAGTTGAACATGTATTTCCCATAAGAAAAAAGACGTTTTTGTAAATCTTATTCAGAATCCTCAATATTATTTCAATCGAGTTGAAACTCAACATTTCTCTTCACAATCAGCCATAGAATAGGAATAAAATATCACTTTTCAAATACCACCCCCATAAGTCTGTTTCCTAGGGACCTAAAGAAACCCCATAAGTGAAAAAATGGGTTTTGCGAGTTTTTGGCACTAATTAGGATTTTTTGCGGTTTCTTAAATGCGAATTGTTTTTAATACATACAATATTACTTTATACTGAAAATGAGATATTTTCATGAATTTTTTAAGCAATTTATTATTGTTTGTAGCAATTTTCTCATAGAATGGAGTTAGAAAAACGCGGTTTTTTCACAAATTTTCCATTTGTTGTCCAATTTTCAATTACAGCGAAGTGATAGTTCATTAATGTTAACAATAGTGATTGTTTATGCAATGTATCATAATGAGTAATAGTATTATATTTTAATAATGCTAGAAAAATGCGTTTTTTTTTTATTTTTGGTTTTTTGTCCAATTTTCATTTGGAGTGAAGTAGTAATTAATTCAAGTTAACGAAATAATTGTTTACACAATTTATTATAATTATTGATAATATTTTATTTGAATAATGCTAGAAAGATGCGGTTTTTCGTTGTTGAAATTTCTGGCTTTTTGTCCACTTTTCATTTGGAGTGAAGTAATAATGAATTCAAGTTAATAAAATAATTGTTTAAGCAATTTATTATAACTATAATTAATATTATATTTGAATAATACTAAAAAGACTCGTTTTATTTTAATTTCTGGCTTTTTGTCCAATTTTCATTTGCAGTAAGGTGATAATGAATTCAAGTTAACAAAATAATTAATTAAACAATTTATTATGATTGTTAATAATATTCTCTTTGCTTAATTGATAGTACGTTGCGGTTTTTTCTGAAATTTTCAAGTGTTTGTATATTTTTTATCAGGCGTGGCTTAATAACTAATTAGATTTGGCAAAAATAATTGTTTAAACAAATTATTATTGTTTATGACTATCTTCATATATATCGATTGCGCCTGAAAGTTGCGGTCTTTCAAAAATGTTTACCTTTTTGCCATTTCTTCATTTAGTGAGGTAATAATTAATTAAAGTTAACAAAAAAGTTGTTAGAAAAATATAATATTGTTTATAACTATCTTTTCTTAGATAAGTGCAAGGAAGTGGCGGTTTTTTCTAAAATCATTCACTTTGCTCCGCCTAATTAATTACTAACGATTAATAAATAAACATTAGAGAAAACTATATTTTAAATAATCTCTTTTATTTATGTGAATATATATTCTGATAGTTTAATATTCTGAAATAAAACAGGTATTTAAAATACCCTTCAAATTTTCTACACGGATCATATGAATACAACTTTTCCTTGAATAAGTTACTAGGAGACTTTAGTGAGGTGTCAGAAATTCAGCAATTGTTATTGTTGTTCTATTCTTTGTTTTTGTCTCTTTTGTAAAAAAGCTTTTTTTCTTCAAATTTTGTTTAAGCATTGGGAAAAGAGCAAAAATAATTAACTTAAAACAACAATACCAGTCGACAAATAATTTTTGTTGTTATTGACTTATTATTTGTTCTTTCGCTCTGTGAAAAGATAGTTATAAACAATATTAAATTGTTTAAACAACTTTTCGGTTAACTTTAATTAATCATAGCCTCACTAAGTAAAAAAGGACAACAATTTTTTTTTGCTAAATCTAATTGATTATCAAGTCACGCCTAATAAAAAACAGACAAACAGTTGAAAATTTCAGAAAAAAACGCAACATTCTACCAATTAAGCAAAGAGAATAGTATCAACAATGATAATAAATTGCCTAAACAATTGTTTTGTTCACTTGAATTCATTATTATTTCACCCCAAATGAAAATTAAATAAAAAGCCCGAAATTAAAAAAAAAAAAACGCATCTTTCTAGCATTATTCAAATATAATATTATTAATAAGTATAATAAATTTTTTAAACAATGATTTTGTTTATGCAAATTTAGAAATGGTTTCTGCATAAAGCTTTAGTGACGCGTCTCTAAAAATTCCTACAGAAATTTCTACCAGTTTCCGTATCCTGCTGCCCTCTATCTGTCCTTTCTGGGATTTGCATGACCAGCATATCTAACTAATTTGCCTACAGAGTATTCTCAAATTTACAACAACAAAAAAATGAATTTAAAAAAAAAAATTTCTTGCTCTTAGCCTTTATGTACATTTCAAATCTATTTAAGTTACAACCTGAGCATACACAAAAGGCAAATAAATTGATTATACGGTTTTAGTGTTATAAAACAAATGTTCTGCACACATAAACCATTTTCATTTTTTTTTCACTAAATTTTTTTTTTTTCTTATACAGTGAATCATCATATACAATAAGCATTTCTCTCTCTGTCTATTATATGTCGAAGTAACTTCCTTAGACTTATTAAACTTCAGAATATTGTTAACACCTAACATTTAGCTTTGTTATAAATAATCAAAGTTAACAAATAGAACATTTTCTTCCTTTTTTGCGGAAGAAATTTCTTTTTATTTTACATGTATCGTAATAGCTTATCTAACTTATTCTGCTGCAAGCTATTATTAAAACTTAACATCTATCTTTGTTAGGAATAAATTAGGTAAATAAACTGCCAATCTTCATACTTTGTTCACGAAAAAAATTGTTTTTTTCCCCTATATCTATTAAAATAGCTTCTCAGATTTACTACAATCCAGAAATTTTTGAAAATTTAACATTTGGTTTTGTTTAAAGTAATTTAAGATAAAAAATAGAAAATTTAGATATATTCTTGCAAACAGCTTCTTCGACTTACTGAAATCCAGAATTTTTTAGATTCCGAGGGATTTAAAATATTTCTAGGGAGCTGAACGGGTTTTTCTAGGGAAACTTTAAAAGTAAGTTTAATTTATATTTTAGGGATTTCAAATGATTTCTACTTATTTTAATGGATTTGTGCGATCTCAAAACATTTCAATGATTTTCAGAGATTTCCACAAATTTATAGGGATATCAAAGAATTTTGTACGGTTAAGAAAAAAAAGCTTATGTTTTTTTTCAAGAGATTTTTAATGATTTCCAACTATTTTAAGGATTTCAAAGAAATTCAGAAGAGGTTGAAAGATTTCAAAGGATTTCTACGGATTTCCACAGATTTCAAAAATTGTAATGGATTTTAAAATATTTTCAATGAAATTTCAAACAATTTAAAAAATATTAAAGTAATTCACAGATTTTTTTGGGTAAAGTTTATTTTTGCAGAATCGCTACTTTGGTTCCCTTGTAGTTTATCCACTTTTTACACTAATTCCTTCAATATTTTTGTATTATTTATTCAAATCCTGATTACCCTATAATCGTTTTCTATAAAATGATTTCTTATCATTAATTTCATACAGTCGCGAAATTTGTTTATGATTTTTAGATTTTTCCCTACAAAAGCCCATAGTACAATTTTGTATGAAAGTCTCTTTCATTCCTTGCAAAAAAACTTTATCGAAACTTGTCATTATTAAAAATAAGTTTGTGAATTATATCATGATAAAAATGAAAAATAACAATTGTGAATACATTTATTAACCCAGAAAAACTGATTGACAAAAAAAATTTCTTCGCATCGAAGAAATGTTTGCATTACTATGTGACTTAAAAAAATTTTAATTAAAGATACAGGTGGTTCTTGCAACGAAAATCTTTTTTTATATGAGAAGCATTTTTTTATGCTGAACCAAAAATTAAATTAAATCAAAAAATAATTTTTTTCTCTCAATATTATTAAATTCCTTGGCCTAATAAAAAGATAAACTCAGATATACAGCAGATTGTATTTGTTATAACTGAAGCATTTATTACAAATTAAAATTAAACCAGAATTTTATTATTAAAAAATGTTGATTTTCAGATTTTTATGACTTTTCACTTTACTTATCCAGGATTTCGTTGATTTTTAAAATTTCCATTGAAATAATTGTTAATGAATAAATTTATGATTAACAGTACTCATCATTTAGCGGGGTAAATCATGCTTAAACAAACAATTGTATACTAGTTATAAGTACATCGCTTAACAGTAATTAAATGTTTGAATAATAAAATAGTAATGTTTTAGCATTTCACTAAAGGCATGGTAACAAAAAAGTTTTTTCTACAAAAGTCAATTTGTGGAAATATTGACTAATTCTTTAGTGATTTCGGTTA
>CAKNWT010332107.1:0-11691 GCA_932066315.1 Andricus coriarius
ATTATTACCTGTGAAAGTCGGTGCTACACGAAGTGAATTGATAAATTTATCTACCAAGTTCAGTGCATTATGGAAACATTTTCCCGTGTTTTCATTAACTGAAAATATGCCAACTTTACCAGGGGAAGCAGAATTTGCTAAGTATCTGTTGTCTGTTGGCAATTGTAGTTTCAATGACAATGATAATAATCTTTTAGCACCCGAACAATGTGCAGCTCCGATAGAACTGACGATATAGTAGAAATCATGTTTAAAGAAACAATTATTAATCGTAGACATGAAGATCTAGCTAAGATGACCGTATTGTCTGCACGTAACGTCCATGTTGAAAAAATCAATTGCAGAGTTGACAAAACAGTCGACAAAACAGAACGGATTTACACAAGTATAGATAGTACGGAACATTGCGATAATGGAGATATTACTAATGTGATACTGCCGGAGTTTCTGAATACTTTGAACCCTCCTAATTTTTTACCCTATGAATTACTGTTAAGAAATAATTCGATTGTAATGCTCATACCAACCTTAAGTATCAATGAAGGTTTATGCAATGGAACGCGATTACAAATACTTGAACTTGCTGAATACCTTTAGATTCAAGAATACCCAGGTATTTATATGACTCTCCCTCAGCCATTGGCTCGAGGTCATTCTCGGAATCGTTCTCTAGCTCTGCGGTCCCTAATTCACCTCTGGTTAAATGCACTGTTCTGCACTTATCTAGTCCGAACTCCATATGGATATCATTGGAAAACTGCTTTGTGACATCGATCACTTGCTGCAGTTTCTGGTCCGAACTTGCGTATATCTTTAGGTCATCCATGTATAGAAGATGGGTCACTTGATCACCACCCTCGTTATCATGTACTCGAAACCCATGAGACATGCTATTTAATGTTCTGCTCAGTGGGTTCAACGCTTAACAGATCAATACTTAATTTTTGCACCCCAAAGCATCATCGTCATGGCAACAGCGTCTATGGTGACAAGATTCTTACTGCCTCGCGATTTTTTACAACACCATTTTTGTTCTTCTGTAAAAATGTCATTCTCGTCGCAGTGAGAATATACCTTATCTGCTATGATAGCTGTAAGACATTTATATATTGTTGGAATACAGGCTATCGGTCGAAAAACAGATGGATTTTGAGCATCTGGTTTTTTAGGCAACATATACGTAGTACCCTGAAGCACAAAGCCTGGCATCAGATCTGGTTGTTCTGAAAACACCGTGTCAACGCAGGATGCACACTAGTCAGGAACTTGTACCAGAAGCTGTGCACCATGTCCGGACCTGGAGCTTTCCAGTTGCTTGTTCTTCTCAAAACCGTTAAAACATCTAAAGCTGTGATGTTAGTCAACTCCATTTCACGGTTATTGCTAGCTCTTGACTTTAAATTGCTTCTGTTCGTTTTCCCCCAAACACCCGACCAATAGTTAGTCATGTCTTCCAATTAAGGTACGTTGGTGTCTTGATAGTTTATTTGTTTCACACTCCGTTCACAGTAGAACCTTCTTTCATCTGCCTGAAAGTTTCGATTTTATTACCTTCTTGCACTACTTTTCTTGTACCGGCGCAGTCTAGCAGTAAGAACATCAAGTTTCTGCCATTGGGCGTCTATAATCTCATCCAATGTTGCTGGTGTTAATGTCTCGATGTAACGAGGGTGGATGATCTTAATAATATGGTGTATCAGCTTTCTGGTTCCATTTCCTTTTTTGTATTGAGTAAGTCGACCCAATTTGCACCTTACTTTGCTGAAATCCATATCCAACCTGATCTTCCATGGTGGATCTCGCTCCCTTCCTGAAGCAAAGACTGCATTTGCAGGCCTAGTTCTGCGACTTAACGTTCTAACGGTTGCCACAGCTCTACATTATACAAGAGTTTGCACTTCCAACGTAGTTTGTGTTGCATTCAAATGCATAGGTAAGACCTTGCAAATACTTTATGAGGAGAGTGTCAGTAGAGTGAATGGCGCCTGAAACAATTGAACTTGGATACTAATGGGTCCGATTGGGGAACCTTGCATGACGACCTTGTGAGGCACTTCACTTGTTGTGATCGCTAAAAAGATTGATCAGCAACTTGGGTCACCGAGCGAGTCACGCCGACCTTGAAAGGGAAATAGCTTAATGGTATAATAATAATTGCTAAGTAGACCTAAGGGGAAACTAACAGGCCCTCATATGCGAATTCATATTGAGGATGCGTGTCTGATCTACGAATCCGATCCGATTTAACATTTTCGAAAGCATTCAAAAGGACCTACCTTATTAAATCGTATTTTACATTAAAAATTAAATGATAGATTACTTAAATTGAATAAAATGCATCTGAAAAGATATATTTCAATTTGAAGGATGTAAAATCGGAGATGAACATACTGCAATTAATAATGCACTTTATTAAATTATATTCATTCAGCCTATCTTTGCAAGTATTAAAATATTTCACTTGGATTTCAAAAAATGAAGAAATATATCTTGAAGAAATATATTTGAGAAACAAGAATGATAAAAATAGGTAAAAATTTAAGTACATGATATATATTGAGATTCTTTATTGCCCATGCATACAATTAAATTCAGTTATTCGGGTATCTGGACACGACGAATGATTTCCGTCCCGAGCGGTTCGGAGAAAATATCGTTCAGAGGATCTTCTTCCGGTATTAGTACAGGCACTTCGGCAATATTGCCATCTACGCGTACTTTAACTCGCCCTGTTTTATTTTGAAGACGCGCGCTCGTAGTCCGGATTGAAAGCAAACGTCCATTTAAGAGTACTCCAATGATATACTCTTGACCCATTTCCATGCGTATTACTGCATCCCAAATGCCCGGTCTTCGTTCCCGAGGTACAGATATGATACCACGCCAAGGGCGAAGATTAAGTGTAATTGGAAGAGGATGAACTGCATCTTCTTTATGTCTCTTAGCTAATTCTGAAAAACGAAAGGAAAGCTAGCAAATACTTTGTTGTATTAATTAATTTATGAATTTATTGAACGATAGTTTCTATTTTATAAATAAAAATTAATAACGGATAAACTAGAAATATTAAATAAATACAGGCAATTTCTTCAGATCGCGGCTTAGTTATAAAAGTGAACCCCAAAACCGTTCGATTTTCAATGAAAATCATATTTGTTTAGACTAGATTCTATGTTTATAAGCACGATTTTTCTACTTTTCACTTCCTGATACAAAAATATCAATCTATTGTAATGTTACGTACCCTGCTTAATGCTTATATACATCTGCGAATGTATCAATACCGTTATATACAAACCGCCTTCTCGGGACGGACTGTGAGTCTTCTCCCGAGTTCTTCACCATCCCTCGCTAAGAGTTATTCGCTAGTTTTCAGTCCTTATTGTAACACAATTAAATAAATATATCTAAAATTAAAGTAATTGAAGTATTTGAAGTGATTGACTTCTCGCAATCCTGTACGACCTAAAAAATTTGGCGATCTTACCAGTATTGTGCTAACGATCCTTTGGAGAAGGAATCAAAAAGCCCAATCTTCGGAAACGATTTCACGGAAACCAAATAAGAACTTTGAATCTACCTACGGGCGACCCGTTAGCGGAGTAAGTAAGACATTATTCTATGAGGTTGAAGCTCTATGCTACGAAAGCGTAATATTCTAAGAGTTCAAAGGAAGAAACGAATTTCAAAAGAAGAAATATATTGTAAAAAGAAGAACTCCAGACTTTGCTATGGTGAAGAGCGACAACAAAAGAAAAATACTATTCATTTGTTTACCTGATGCCCCAACCAAGTAGGGTACTATACAACGTAAAACAATTGAATAAGAAATTCCAAAAAGGAAATTGAAAGGGTACACAATAAACAGCGGTAATAAATCTACGAGACCCGTAATCAGGCAGAAGAGACAATAGTCTAGCAACGCAACGACGACGAAGTAAGAAGATAACGAGGTAGAAAAAAAAGTCAAGTAGCGATCAACTACTATTAATTACGAAAAAATAATGTATATCAAATCACGCGATGAAATTCACAATCCTAAAAAGGATAATAGAATAGAATCTGAAAGGGTAATTGAAATATTGAAAAACACCCTGAAGTCCACAAACAATTTATTCTTAAGGAATGTGAAGAATTGCTAAGGAAAGGAATAATACGACCTTCAGACTCACCTTTCAATTCACCATTATGGACAGTTCCTGAAAAGGGAAACAAATTTAAGATAGTGGTAGACTATCGCCAAATTAACAAAGACACTAACCAGGAGGCATATCCTCTCCTAGTGATAGGTGATATACTCGATCATTTAGGTCAAGCTAAATTTTTTTCTTCATTTGACATGTGTGCTGCCTTCCACCAAATTCCAATCAACGAAAAGTCAAAAAAATTTACAGCCTTTCCTACTTCACAAGTTGACTTTGAATATAACAGAATCCCATTTGGTTTAAAAAATGCCCCTGAAACATTTCAACGTATGATGGACAATGCCTTTAAAGGACTTATAGGCCATACATGCTTTGAAGGTATTGATGCTATAGTAGTATTCGGTAAAACACAAAGTGAAAGACCTAAACAACCATCATAGAATTTGACGAAAATTATTTTTTACTACAGTTCCCAATTAAATAATAATGAAATTGTACTTTCGTTTTCCAAAATTCGTCCTTGACTTGACGCGGCTTGGATCAGAGATGCTAAGTCTCGAGTTATTAAAATGATATAACATTATAAACAGGGTTGTCGTGCGTCAGCTAATTGAATTCCCAGTTAGCAAGGAAAACTTTCAAATTTGACTATAAAGCAAAAGTCTACGCAAACAGGGAGGATTCATTGGGTAGACCCAATAGTGAATTCAAACAGAAAATTAAACAGGATTGCAGAAGTAAACTGTTCATAAAACTTGTACTTACAGACCTTGGATTCTCTAATTAATTTCTCGTCGATAAAACCATTCAACTTTGCCAATTTCATTCGTGACAATTTATAAGTCCAGAAACTGAGTTCCCAACAATTCACAATTATTATCGCATTACAATTTTACTTGACGAGGACTTGACGGGAAGTGACTCGCTGACGCCCTGCCTCGTGGTCAAGAGTTCTGAGGCTATCGCGCGAGACTCACGTTTGGGTCCCAAGACCGTACATGAAATGAAAAGAAAATAGAGCGGCGGAATGTCTTTCGAGACTATCTCACTTCAATATCAAGACACGGTTAATGATTTAGATACTACTGTACCATTAGATAGTAATGATTCTGAAAGTGATAGCAATGAACCCGTGTTGAAAAAACCTATGATTACTGAAAAAAGAGTATTAAAAGATAAAAAGAAAGTAAGACTACCTAATAAAAGAACTAAGGAACCAACACAAGAACTTTCATCATCATCATCATCATCAGAAAAACAAGGTGAACAAGGTGTACCTTTTTTACGAGGAGTGGAAGTTGATAATAGCAGAAGTAAGAGAGGACTCATGACTATAACACCAGAAATCTTAAAAAATACATTGGAAGAATTTGAAACGCAATACAAAACAAGGAATCATCTCCACTACCAGAGGATTCTTGATAATAGTACAGTCTCAATAGTAGTGATAAATGGTTTATTAACATATATTATCAACGTACCAGTTTACAAAGGCGAGAAGGGATCCTTGAAAAGAAGAAGCCCGATTCCAATCAAGTGTGGTAAAGTGTTCCTTTCCATAATCCCTAAGTATGATTTGCTAATTGTATACAAAGATAGATATGTGCCGGCGGACAAGGGAACTATTAACGACTGGAAAAAAGTGACCGGATATTAGATATTTGAAAGAAAACAGCTTGATTTAAAGTTTAGTGACACTAATTCATGCGAAACTGGTATATGGGTATGCTATTCAAGGACAAAATGTAACCATTCGCTATACTTATTGCATAAAGAAACTTACATCCCGGTAATAGAAGGATATGTTGTGATTCCCACAACCGACATAAACATAGATTTATTATCTGGAGATAAAATCAAACCAGGACTGAATGTTATCTGCGCATGTATGACTAACCTAACCGCGAAGTGTATGTTAACCAATACCCTAATATATGAACCACCCTCTCGGGATGGACACTGAGTCTTCTCTCGAGTTCTTCACCATCCCTCGCTAAGAGTTTTTCGCTTTTCTTTACTCCTTATTGTAACACAAGCGAATAAATATATCTAAAATTGTAAGGTCCCAATCATTAAACATACTTTTTAGAGAGTTTTTTTTCATATGACCCATAATTTCCACCGTGAAATAGGCTACCTAATTTTTTGCAATAATACAAACAGCTAGCAATCACAAAATTAGCCTACTGCGTATAATTTTGTCTTAGTACTTTCCCTACGCCTTCTTCAAACATTTGCAAGTTTCATTTTTGATTTTAGGAGATTTAAGTACAAAAGTCCATAAACGTCTTGTCTTCGTGTTTCGGCAGTCGCCATTTTCAGAATTTTTTCTGACTTCTTAGTGAAACTTCAAAGCCAGGTTTGATATACAATTACTTCGATTGATGTTACTGCAACTACTGTTGCACTCATAATTATATATGTATATGATACTTACCAATAGGATCCGGAAAAGCCAGTAAGATAAAACTCAGAATGCCACTAACAGTCCTCATTTTCTTAAAACGGAGGAAACTTCTGAGGAATATTGATAAGAATCAAGCGAATAAATAGTCTGCAAAACGTTTCAGTACATATTACACAATTAATCTCATACGTAATTTTGAAATGTTTGTATGTAATTAATTCAGATTTATGACATTATTATTTCAAATTCACAGGAACCAAAACATCTTAGTTATTGCGCAATGGAAAGATTACTATTTGCAAAAAGACATGATAAGATTTTATTTTTGTTCAAAATGGAATACTTACAAAAATCATAAATCGTTTTGAGAAGGTAAACTAAAACTTTTCCCCGAAGGCAGATTTATATGTGAAAATGTTCGTTAAATGTTGTCTAGGATGTTTTCACACCAATAAAGAAAGTAACACTGAATATCATTTGATAAATGATGTTCAACAACAATTGTAAGATTTTACGAATTCAGAGGGAATAAGATATCAATGTGTTTCTGTAAAAATATATACAAATTGCTGTGCTTGACAACAGAGATGATCTAAATTGATGTCCGGTTTTTAAAGTGGGACAGAAAGTTGTGAAAGCTGAAAAATGTGGTACATGATTCTAAGTGGATATTCCCTAGATTTCGTTTTTTCTGGACCAAGGACACGAATAAATATTACGTGACTGCTGAGTAATCATAAAAATTTTTAGCCGAGGAATGGTAATTTCGGCCAAGCTAATTATCATGCAAAATACGTCGCGTGCGTTCATTTATCACAATAATTATTCTTTGACAAAATAAATATTAGACCCTACTAGATTGTAAATTATTTCTGAAATTATTGCGGCTAACATTATTGAGAATTCCGTAACACTAACAATAACCCTGATTAGTTAGTTTTCCGGAAATTCCGTAATGCTAGTCAGTGTCAATTTTTGTTTCTATTTTTGAAATATTTACGAATTGTTTTCTATTTACTTTTTTTATGCATGTCATCGAATTATTTTTATTTATTTTCGATTCCTTTGAATTCACTCCAATTTCATTTAGTTGATCTGTCGTTTTTTAACTCATTTATATTCTCTTGCATTTTTCCTAAATTGTTTTCGCTCCCATTTTACTGAATTCTGTTTAGGTTCCTTAATTTTAAATATTTTTGTTGAATGCATTCTCAGTTTCATACCTCTTTAGTTTATCCTTAGTTTCGTGCAGTTCTTTCAGTAATCTAAGAGTTTCTTGAACTACTTTTTTAGCCTTCGGTGTAAAGTCCATACTTTGAATTTTCCTTGCCAGTAGTCTTCTCCGCAATCTCTCACGGACACTTGTGTAAACGATTCGACTTTTTGGTTTACTACCCGATGGTTTTTTAACAATCAGAGGCTGACCAGGATGGTGTTTCCTTTGATAAACTTAGTTTTATAGATGCTAAACCGGATGATGCTTCTTTGGATGAACTTGCCTTTGAAGCTGCTGCACTGGATGCTGAAATCTCATCATTCTTTACAGCATATATTCTCCGTAATATTATTTTTTCCTCTCCAAATGAAATAATTCGCATTTTGTTCGTCAGTGAATACATCTCATTCAGATCTGCAGTACTCCTTAGGGATAGTCAAGAGATGCTTTTCGGGTGGAGTATTTGACGAGCTTCTCCTTATTTTTGTTCTTCCTTCTGACTTCATATATTTGAGTGAAGGAGATAATTTGACTTGTGAAATAACATTTACTTTCGTCAGCGTTACATTCGGGAGCACCTGTGTGAAGCACGCATCGTAATAGGGGACTGTTAGCTAAAAACAGTATTGGGACTGCATTGTTGAAGTCTTTCTTTAAAGTTTGTCCGCGTGTGTAATCAAGACAAACTTGCCTGAGGAAATATTTTTATTATCTTTCATAGTGTCTTGAGGATTTCAGATTTTCCGTCCTTACGGGTACGTTCGATAAGTGTAAAGACTGCAAAAAGTTGTATTGAATTACAACGATGCAGTAAACCTATTTTCTCCGATTTTAAATGATCTCAAGCGTGAAAAGGAAATAAAATTTGCACGAGAAGAAGAAACTGAGTAAGTGTTGCAATCGCGAGTAAAGGCAACGACCTAGAAGCTTGGTTGGCGAGCGAATTATTTGTGCAATCAAATAGTTAAAAGACACTGCGGTAACCTGTCTCGTAAACGTACTTCTAAAATGATATATCTGGGCCGCATATACCTAGCATCAGCTGCGTAATTTAATCCAGGTTTCAATTGAATGGTGAGTCTGCTGTTTGCGTCAAATAACTCTCGCCTTCATTGATTTGCAACGGAGATAAATAAGCGGACATGTAACGGATATTTTTTACGCGATGCCAAAGTTTTTCTGCGCTCTTTTATTTTCGAAATATTCTTGGGTATTACGGACGTTGTTTAACTTAATGACATTTCCCTGATTAAAGATAAACCTAGAAAAAACGTAAGATTGAAACGAATTCAAAAGTATTGCACTTTGAATGGGATGTTGTCGAAAAGCAGACTTCCAGCGAACATCTCGTGAATCCGATTTAATACCTAGCAATCGCATATTTCCTCCTGCATATTGAATCACATGCAATAGCATTGAGACAAATTCTGTTTCATATTCAATCGCATTCTATGGAATTAAAACATGCTAGTAATTTCACATGAACACGCATTGAACGCAAAAACTCTCTCTTCGCATTCAGACGTATTCAAGATTTAGCAGTTATATGCGAACTCTCACATTAAAGAGTATTCTGCTTCCATCTCAATCCAAGGTTGTTGCAATGTAGATTTCCAGGGAACATCTCGTCAATGTGAAGTAATACTTTTTAATCTGACGTTTTTTGCAGGGAGGTGTACTCGTGCGTGACAGGCATATGTTTATCAGAAGTGCTATTATGATATTAGCTTTCACTTCACTTCCTCTTCCGGAAGCACTAGGGGTGATAGATACTGATATCAATCACGCGATGGCAGTGTGGATCGTATTCGAAATCGTGAGCAATTTAAGAAATAGGTTAAGATATTCAGGGAATTACTGAATGAACCCGGTAACCTTAGTTTTCATCTGGTTAGTTTTATTTAAGGTTTTTACTGTAATTTTGTGATACTGTTGTCTAATTACTTATAAACCATTTATTAATGCATTAGATTTTGATGAATTAAATATTAATAATTCATTAGGTATTCATATTACTATTTTGCAGGCTCGATTACAAAAACGGTTTCTACTGGGTCTTTTGGTTGTAGTTATCGTGATCTTGAATAACCATTGGAATAACCCCTAAGCGGAGGCGTAACAACCGTGCCGAAAGCTGAATGGCACCTAGGTGAGGTGTCTTAAACGGTGACACCACCAAAACACTAAAAAGTTGTGAATGCGGTTCAAAACGATCGAACGTGCAGAGCACCCGAAAATGGGTCAGCGAACAATGCCGATAATCCTAGAGTTCGTGGTGCTGAAAATAATTTAGATGGAAACACGACGACGAGCCGGCAAAACGCGCACTTTGAGTGGACGAATCAATTCAAGGATGACTTGATAAACTGCTACGATGCCAGTATTATTCCTGTTCACTGAGGCTTTATGGCTCGTATGCATACTCTGTGGTGCCAAAAATACTCAGAGCTTCAGCACGTTTCGACTTAATGGTTGCGAAATCAACATGCCTGCCTCTGAAAAAATGGATATGTACGCGGAGCGCTTCTTCAACCGCTGCTTGATCAAGCTGCAGCCGAAGATGAGGAAGCGACATTGAGACCAACTGCGGAAAGCAAGAACCTTCTGGTAGATGATCACGATTTCAGGACAAAAAGGACCATTAACATGCAAGTTCCTCCTAAGCCCCAAAATCTGGCAGAAATGGACCTCTGGACCATGAATTGCTCAGTTGGGGTGCTGCGAGAGCTTTGGCTGATTCAAATCGAAGGCACAAACCGACTGTTATCTGACGCAAGGAGGAGAATACAGAAGAGGGAGAGATGGATCAGGGAGAATCAAAAGTTTCTCGCTGACCTATGTCGCCTGTTCAGCGATCACCCTGTTTCTGTCAAAAATACACCCAATTTCAACGAGGTGGCGACTTTTTGGAGAGAGGTATACAAGATCCCGAAAACACTGAAGTCGAAAGAAGATACTGACAATATCATCCGCTTCAAGGAATTTCGCGACTTCTACACACCAACATTTGGCCCGCATATTCACCTCATATTTAAAGTCGGGGACGCCCATTTCGCAGTGGCTGGTGTTAGGACGCACTATACTCATACCGAAAAAAGTCGACTTGTCAAACCCAGAGAATTACAGGCCAATAACTTGTTTAAACACACTGTACAAGATCTTTACAGCTGTCCTAAACAATAGGATTGTTCGGCGAATTGAGCCTGTGTTGTGCATCTTTTTCAGTATAGGTAATTCATTTGAAGCGCAAACAGCTATAATTTTTGTTTACTTTAATATGTCGAACTTTGTGCCTGAAAAAGTGTTTTTGCGGGGAGTTCTCCTTCATTATTTTCATATGAAGAAAACTGCTGCCGAAAGTCAGCGTATTTTGGTGTAAGTGTATGGTGAACATGCTCTAGCTGAGGGAACGTGCCAAAAGTGGTTTGCTCGATTTGAAAGCGGTGATTTTAGCTTGGAATACGAAGAACGTCCTGGGCAGCCAAAAAAGTTTGAGAAGAAGAACTGAAAGCATTACTCGATGAAGATTGTTGCCAAACACAAGAAGATCTCGCAGAATCTTTGGGAGTCACTCAAGCAGCCATTTCAAAACGTTCAAAAGCAGCCGGATGCATTGAAAAGCAAGGAAATTGGGTTCCACATGAACTCAAGCCGAGAGACGTTGAAAGGCGGTTTGGCATGTCCGAAATGCTGCTGGAACGCCGCAAGACGAAGTCCTTTTTGCATTGGATTGTTACTGGTGATGAAAAATGGATCCGTTACGACAACCCCAAGCGCAAAAAATCATATCATATCTGTATTTGGTGGGATCAGAAGGGTGTGCTTTATTATGAGCTGTTAAAACCGGGTAAAACCATCAACGGAGAACGCTACCGAACACAATTAATCCGTTTGAAGAGAGCAATAGCCGAAAAACGCCCAGA
>CAKNWT010332107.1:15802-27920 GCA_932066315.1 Andricus coriarius
GATTGAGCTTAAACTAATTACATTGTTGAGTTTATGTTTCAATTAAACAATTCACTATGTGAATTGTGAAATAGCGTTACAAAATTCATTTAAAATAAATTCGAAAATAAAGTTCAAATTCCCTTATATAACCATATTTGAAAATTCATCTTACTAATTCAGATGGAACATTCACCATAATATTAAATACTAGTTTTGCCCAAACGCATGATTAGGAAATCAATTTTTGGACTGATTATTAACCTCGTATAATAAATCTTAATTTTTATTCTACATAAAAAATTCATTTATAGATAACCGAAATTAAATAAAAATGCATGTGAAAAGATATCTTTGAATTTGAAGGATGTCCAATGGGAGATAAATATAATGAACTTAATCAAATTGGAGATTTTATATTTAAAACTCATAAAGGTTAGATTCATTAAGATGTAACAACGAACACTAATGACCGTCCTCATCTTTTTTAATAAAGGATACTCATGAAAGAATTTCGCGATACGAGTGTAACTTATGAATATTTTTGAAAACCAATCGCTATCTCTTTCGTCATTTTATAGTATTTGTATTTCATCAACCTTATCACGCAAGAGAAAGATCACAATTGGCTGAACATTAAAAAAATTTTATTTTCCGAAGGAAATAATTTTAAACGTTAGTACACAATTCTCTTAGAAATGGAATGTTGACAAAAATGATCAGCAATAATGATACTCTCTGCAAGTATTAAAATGTTTCACGTGGATTTTAAAAAGAAAGGAAACATTTCTTGCAAACTTTTACAGTAGTTTTCAATAAACTAGAGAATTTATTTAGGCATGTACTGATTCTTAAAATAATAAGTTAGGATAGGACCACACTACCGCCAGTATGGCCCATGTATGCACCTGAATTCAGTTATTCAAGTACATGGACACGACGAATGATTTCTGTCCCGACCGGTTCGTAGAACAGCTCGTACACAGGATCCTGTCTCAATATTGGCACAGACGCGTTGGCCATATTGCCATCTATGCGTACTTTAACTCGCCCTGTGTTATTTTGAAGAAGCCCGCTCATCCTCAGGATCGGATGCAAACGTCCATCTAAGATTAGTCCAATGATATATTGTTGACCCATTTCCTTACGTATTACTGCACTCAAAAATTCTGGTCTTTGCTCCCGAGGTACAGATATGATACCACGCCAAGGGCGAAGATTGAGTGTAATTGGAAGAGGATGAATTGCGTTTTCTTTATGTCTTTTTACTGATTCTGAAAAAACAAAAGCACAATGATTAGTTTTATTAATTTATTAATGAATTTAAAAAAGGTAGTTTTCATTTTACGAATAAAAATTAATATTTGATAGACTACAAAGATTAAATAAAAATGAGTGCGAAAAAGATATATTTTTGAATAATTTCGAATAGGAAATACAATGTCGACCGAGGTAATTATATATCGAAAATCTCAATTTCTTCAGATCGCGGATTAGCAAAACTCAGAAAAGGAAGTTAATTTTTTTGTACCATATACAACTGATATTAAGTGTGAATCAGGGTTGGCAAAGCGGATCAGAGAAATCGTCACCAATGGTTCCTTGCCAATAATACCAGTCGCCATGGCAACGACACTGACAAGAGTCAACCAACGAGCCAAGCCACGATGACACTGCTAGTTACCCACGACAAGATAGAGTGAGAGAGAGAGTCCTACAGGCGACCTGTCCTCTACTCACACTGCAATGGAATGTCCACGCTTCTCGGAGAGAGAGAAGCGACCCAGTACCGCTCTGTCTTTTTCTAGCCTATCGACTTAAAGGGCGATTCTCAACGTGCACTGCCGGTAACCGCGGTGGTGTCAAAAACATTCTATAAATATCGACACAGGGGTCAAATGGAATTGGTTTAAATACCGAGAGGGAGCTTTATGATTTATACTCACACCGTCGGCATGCGACCTTTGCTTAACCCTTTCCTTCTATTCTGTAACTAGGACTGGTGACGTAATGTACGGCGGCCATATCGGAATTGGATTTCCCGCGGGGCCGTATTTGGTAAATCTGCGTTCGGCGCGCAAAAGCTGTGTTGCCATTGGTCGACTGGAGTAGCGAACAACGGGCACACCTTCTGGGAGCATCAACGTTGCGTGGCGACCTGTCACTCACGTTCTTCGTCTTAGAGTTTAAGGACGCACAAAATTTGTATTGACGATGAATTTTATCAGTTATACCGGCTTATTTAATTAAATAGATATAAAAATGAATTTTTCGAAAGCACAATATTTGCCTAGTTTGAAGGTATGAGTTTGTTCAATTTTCGCAAATCACTTGGGCGGCATTTCGGATATTGGAAATGGCTAAATTTATGCTTGACTTAAAATACCGCCAAAGTGATTTGCCTCACTAAGTGCTCTCTATGCGGGTTTTTCTTTTCCCTTTTTTTTTCTAAATTGTAAGCTAATTTTCTTTGGTGTCTATTTAATATTATTTTATCGCGCCATTGATCTTCAAGTGTATTAATGACTTTGAATTTTTTCACGCGGAAGCATTGTGTCACATCAGATCTTAAAAATGAAGGTTATGAGCCCTGCCGGCCCATAACCTCAAATAAGGACACGTGATCGAAATTTTGATTGTGGTATTTTGGGGTTCGATCACGGGGAACATGGTAAGATTGGGGAAACATTGTCCGTTAACAATGGCTTTTATAGCATGAAGTGACGCGCTGTGTAATCGATTTTATTCTCTTGTGTGATATCAATAAAACTATTATCGATGTTTTTCGAAATGTTGGCCTCTGATTCATGTGTGGTTGGGCGACCCCCTACCCCACTATAATTTTTCTTGTCTCCTGAACTAGATCGTTGAAGTGGAAAAGTTGAACAATTTAAGATTGATTGGATTTGTATACAACTAGGTAGTTTTGACCGCAAGGATCTTTAACAATTGAATAAAAAACTGTAAGTCATAAACCACGCGTAAATAGTCTCGTCAAAAGTCCATGACCTTATAGCGGAATAAGCCATAGTCAGGTTGAGAATCTTTGGAGGCCAAAATTCACTCCTGATAGATTATAATCAGCAAAAACTGTTTTCTGAGTTCTTAGTGAAATTTCAAAGCTTTACACTTCAGTTTAATAAAGAGAACACTTCACGCTTCAAATCGACCTTGTGCAAAGTTTCGAAAGTTCACTGCAGCCGCTACAAATTAGCCGCTACTTCAAATTACAGATATGATATTTACCTATAAGATTTAGAAGAACCAGTAAGATACAACTCAGAATACCGATAACAGTTCTCATTTTCTTAAAACAGAGGAAACTTGTGAAGAATATCGATCAGAATCTAGCGAATTCTAAAATGTTTGTATTTAATTAATTCAGATTTATGACATTATTGCTTCAAATTTCCCAGGAACAAAATGTATTAGTTATTACGCAATGAAAAGATTACTATTTGCGTAAAGACATGATAAAATTTAATGTTTATTCAAAATGGAATACTAACAAAAATGATCAATAATATCTAGAAGGTGAAATAAAACTTCACTAATTGAGAGCGTTACACTATCATTTCATGAATTATTTTCAACGTCAAAGATGATCTAACATCAAAGATTATCTAAATGGTCGTCTAATTTTTAAAGTATGACTAAAAGTTATGAATGCTTCGAAATGTAGTATTAGTTTCTCTATAATCATGGGCCAAGCTGAAAATACGAGAAACGCCTGATGCGTTAATTTATTATCATAAGCATTCTTTGTAAATATAAAGATTGGAGCCTACTAGGTTCAAAAATATTTCCAGAATGAATTAAAAATTTGCTTTTCAATTTATCAGAATTCTGTGGGACTTGACCCTGAATTCTTATTAATTTACCCGGATTTATTTTAATTATCATAAATTTTTGTAATTCCCTTAAATCATATTAAATTCACTCCTTTTCCTATACTTGACTGATTAGTTTTCCGGAAATTCCATAAAACTAGTCGGTTTAATTTTTTTTGTTATCTCAAAATATTTTTGAATTGTTTTAAATTTATTTTATTTTTATGCATTCGATCGAATCATTTTCATTTTTCTAAAATTCCTTCAAATTCACTTCAATTTTATTTAATTGATTGCATTTTTTTAAAACTTTTTTTAACTTACTGTTGCATCTATTGCATTTGCCTTAATTCTATTTGCTCCCATTTTATTGAGTTCAATGAAAGCTTATTGATTTTAAATATCTTGGGAAATCCCCTTTTAAATTTCCAGTGGAGCTGTTTTTGAAAAAAAAATCTTTTTCTGATTTCAAAACAACAAAATACCTAGTTTTTTCTCGAAAACGAAGCGAGACATAGAAAAAAGTTAAGAAAAGAAGATTGTTCCTTGAAGAGATATTTCTAAAAAAACACCACCCTTATATTATTTATTTTTCCAATTGTCTAAAAATATTTTTGTATTTCTGAAAATTATAAGCTTATCAAATAAACGTTTGAGTTTTAAAAAAAATGTAGGTATGATTACATTTCTAGATTTTCCACTGGTGGGGGAGAAGATAATGCTCCAGAGCTGACGTCCGCTGATGAGAAACTTCTGGCCATGATGCCAACAATAATATCGGGAAAGGATTTATGGAATAATGACGATGGGTTTGTCCCAGCTATGGATAAAGGACACAACACAAGAATGGCAGGGTATCGAAGACAAGGAAAACCTACGCGATAATTTCAGTGACTTGGAAACGCACTTTCCACTGGAATACTTAGCAGAATATGAAAAGGTAGTGACACCGCGGAAGACACCGGATGATTGGGAAGACTAATGGAAAGAAGAGTCTACGTGTCTTACCTAATGCCAAGAAAATACTCTTGCCAAATTTCAATAATTTCATTATAAGAAGGATATATTCATCTGCTGAGACGGTCAAGTTAGATTCTATCTCCCGACTCCTCATTTAGCCAGTCTGAAAAGAATTCAATTACTATGCGTACAACAACATTAAGAATACAGGTAGGAGATAAGAAATTTGTACATGCGGAACGAAATAATTTTCAATCAACTGCTGTCGAGCATCTTCCCTTCTGAAAGGGTCGTTAACAACTTCAGGCTGCTCCAAGTTTGGAATCCTGACATCAGGATCTAAAGGAAGATCGTCCTCTTCATAGTGGATTGTAATATTATGCAGGACACATGATGCCGTAATAACATTTTGCACTTTTGGAATAGCTACTCGCATTCCAATCGATAATACAGGAAATCGCCTTTTTATGACTTCAAATAATCGCTCAACACTGTTTCTTGTTCTGATTTGAGATTCATTGTATAAATCTTCCGCTAAATTGTGCGTTGCAGGGAGTGGTGTCATCAAAAAATTCGTGACAGCATATCCAGAATTTCCCAAGAGTTAAGCATCTCCAAAATCCCCAGCCTTAAAACGAGCATTAATTATAACGCGATTACCAATTTCGGCTATTTCCTCAGTATCGTCGTCGGAATTATGACCCAAATCACCAAAATTCACATCGTAAACATTTTCGAATACCACGTTGACAGCATTCAGTCTAACCTCACTTTTTCTGTATTTCGTTCTTATCTGCTAGATAAAGCCGTTATTGGCCGCTGTGTTCGGCCGATAGTTAACTTTATGGTAACACCCGCTTTGTCTGTCAGATAGCGCTATCCCACGATGAATCAACATGAAAGTATGCTATGTGTCACATAAATTTATCTGTAGCTTTATCTAGAGGTGAATCACCTGGCCCTGAAAGAAAAACGTCTGTCCTGGTTTCATTCGAGACCAGAGCACATATAAATGTCGACGGATGCACTTTTAGCGGAGTCAAAGAAAATGTTTTTTAGACTCCCCAATAAAGTTCTGTTAGGCAGCCAGTTCGAAGAAAGTGGACGGAATCCCTGATATCTTCTTGCGTAATCAAAAAAGGAATTAAATCTTTTAGCCCATTCCACATTTACTGACAGCTTTCGAGAAGGTGACTTTGCAAAGTAAAGACAGTACTAGTGAAGTAAGTTCAAATCAGCAGAAAGTAGGCGAAGAAAAGAATGCTCTGGTGCGAAAAAGAAAGAGAAGGACAGCAAAACGACCAGCCATTTCAATTCAAGGTGTTACAATTGTGGCAAAATGGGACATGTTGCTGCACAATGCGATCAAAAATCCGGAAGAGGAGATCCTGTTATTGGTGTGGTTCAGCTGAACATATGATCCAAGCCGTCCCAAGAGAAAGAAGATTTCAGACCAAGAGATTGCCAACGTCGAAGAAGAGGAGGATGATTTTCATCGAAGAGGCAGCGAACAACATTTTAAACGTAGCCTTTTCACTCTTCACCGTGTCGCTTATCCTTTTCCGAGGAAAATATACTAAAGGAATTGTTAGATAATTTAACAAAACAGAAGCGTATAAGAGCGAGTAATTTAGAGTATGCCTCACCCATTGTTCTTACTAAGAAGTAGATTGGAGACCCTCCATTTTCGTTGAATTTCGAACTCTCAATAAACACATCAATAAATCAGATTAACGTCATGAATGTGTATTTCATTAAACTTATCACGCAAGAGAAAGATCACAATCCTTTCGTAGACATTATAAAATTTTATTTTCCGAATGAAACAATTTAAACGTTAGCAGACAACTGTCTTTACAATGAAATACTGACAAAACTTATCAGCAATAATGAGAAGGTTGAAGACAGCTAATGATATTTATTAATCCTCTCCTTATAAGTAATAAAATGTTTCACGTGGATTTCAAAAAGTAAAGAAATATTTTCTGCAAACTTTTCGCAGTAGTTTTTATTACATGATATACATTGAGATTTTTTTGAACTCTTAAAATAATTATTTAGGATAGGACCACCCTACCCTCAGTATTGCCGATGTATACACTTGAATTCAGTTATTCTGGTATATGGACACGACGAATTATTTCTGTCCCGACCGGTTTGAAAAACAGATCATTCAGAGGATCCTCTTCCGGTATTATGACAGGCACTTGGGCAATATTGCCATCTATGCGTACTTTAACTCGCCCGGATTTATTATGACAAAGCGCGCTTATACTCAGGATTGGACTCAAACGACCATCTAAGATTACTCCAATGATATACTCTTGACCCATTTCCTTACGTATTACTGCATTCAAAATGCCTACTCTTTCTGCTCGATATAAAGATATGAGACCACGCCAAGGGCGAAGATTAAGTGTAATTGGAAGAGGATGAACTGCATCTTCTTTATGTCTTTTAGCTAATTCTAAAAAAACAAAGCATAACTAGGAAATTATTTGTTGTACTAATTAATTAATGAATTTAATGACAGATGGTTTATATTTTACTAAAAAAAATGAATTATTGATGGACTAGAAAGTGGCAGCTACTACTTTCAGCATTTTTTCTGACTTTTTACACTTCACTCTTCAAATCGACCTGGTGCAAAGTTTCGAAACGTTCACTGTAGCCGCTTAACAAAATCAAAACCTATTTGATCCCTATTTATGCAGCTTGATATATAATTACGTCGGTTGATGTTACTGAAACTAATGTTGCACTTAAAATTATAGGTATAATATTTACCAATAGGATTCGGAAAAGCCAGTAAGATAAAACTCAGAAAGCCACTCACAGTCGTCATTTTCTTAAGCCAGAGAAACCTGTGAAGAAAATCAATAAGAATCTAGCGAATCAATATTCTGAAAAAGTTTCCAGTACATATTACACAAGTAATCTCATACGTCATTCTAAAATATTTGTTTTTAATGAATTCATATTTATGACATTATTATTCCAAATTCACAGGGACCAGTATGTCTTAGTTATTACGCAATGGAAAGATTACTATTTGCTGAAAGACATCCTACAATTATAATATCGAGAAGGTAATATAAGACTTTACCAAATGAGAGCGTAACACTGACTATCATTTAATAAATTATGTTAAGCTAAAATTGTCAGATTTTACGAATTTAGTATTAATAATATATGAATATGTTTCTTGAAAACCAAAAATAAAATTCTACGGTTGACATCAAAGGTGATCTAAATGATCATCCAATTTTTAAAGTATGATTACAGGTTATGAATGCTTTGTATTGTAGTACTAGTTTCTCTATAACTAGGATCGCTGGCAGAAATTTAAACTTGGATTTTAATAGGCCCTCTCTAGGTTTTCTATTTCTTGGTAATTCATCATGGTCGCAAGCTAAAACGTTACGCTCAGTGAGCGTAAATGTTTCCAAATTTTTTTTAAATTTATAAAATCCGAAACAAATCGTACTTTTGAAATCTGGAATAAGGACATAAATAAATATTACATGATTTCTGAGGAATCATGAACATTTTTGCGCGTGGAATGGAAATTTCTGCCAAGCTGAAAATACGAGGTTCGCCGCGTGCGTTAATTCATTATCATAATCATTCCTTAGAAAAATAAAGATTAGACCCTACTGGATATATAAATATTTCTAAAATCAATGTAAAATATTTTTGTTTCAAAATTTTCTTTTAAATTGATTTGATTTCTGTTATAATTCACCCTGCATTCTTTTTAGTTTACATTAAATTCTTTTGAATTCTTGGGAATTTGTTCAATTCCCTTGAACTTTATTAAATTAACTTCCAATTTGATCAATCCAATGCAATTTTCATTCACATTTCACTGTCTATTGTTAATAGTACTAATAGTACTGAAAAGTTCGTAACACTATCTCTGGCGCTATACTTGACCGGTTAGTATATTATAAATTGATGAATAATAAGATTCAAAATTGATGGACTTCAAGTCTTCTCTGCAAGATCTCGCGGACACTTTTGTAAAGGATTTGGCACTTCGGCATACTATTTGATGGTTTTTTCAACAATTACACATTTTTTTGTACTTTTTCACAGTTCGAACTTGATGCCGCTTTTGGCGTTGTCGTAAGTTCATCAGAGGCTGACCTGGATGCTATTTCCTTCGATAAACTTAGTTTCGCAGATGCTTCTTCGGATGAACTTACCTTTGGAGATGCTGCACTGGACGCTGACATCTCTTGATTCTTCACACCATATTCTTCTCCTTGATATTATTGTTCCCCTTCCAAACGAAATAATTCGCATTTTTTTCATCGGTGAACACATTTCATTCAAATCTGCAGTAGTCTCTAAGGATAAAACTTCTTTCACGGCTTTCTTTAAATCGTCCAATATTGAATTGTCAGATAGTCCATAATAATGTGATAATGATAATTGTCCAGATAATCGTGACCTGCTCCAGGTTTTAATATTTTTGGTGCTGTGGATAATTTGGGTTCAGTAGTCAAGAAATGCTTCCCAGGTGGAGTATTCAACACGCTTCTCCTTATTTTGGTTCTTCCTGCTGACTTGATATATTTAAATGAAAGAGATAATTCGACATGTGAAATAACATTTACTTTGTCAGCGTTACATTCGGTAGCATATGTGGGAAACACGCAAAGAGATTTCTCCCGAAACCAAGGTAGTAGAGAATTTAAGAAGGGAAATGCCGACAGGATCATCACCAGTGGGTGAGCGTCCCATCAACCGCTCGAGTGGTTCCTCGACTGGATGAACTTCTCTCTCGGGCATTGTTGCTAGTAGAAAGCCACTGCACATCATCGTCGAGGAATTGAGGAAACTTTCTGAACGGTGCACGCTACCCAAGCTGCCGACATGAAAAATCTGGGCACACCATCTCGGCTCGAGAGTATACCTTTGATTTTGGTTCAAGTTTTTCGGGTACACCATCTCGGCACCAAATTATATCTTTTTGATTTGAGTTTTTGGGTACGCCACCTCGGTTCTGAAAATTTGATCTTGTCTACTTTTGAGTACGCTATCTCAGCTCCAAAAAATTCTTAATTTTGTATTTTCTGGTCACGCCATCTTAGCTCCAAGCTCTGATTTATTTCTGCTTCTTGAGCACGCCGTCGCGGTTCCAAACATTTTGAACTTGTGTTGATTTTGTTTTGCATTTATATTGAAAATTGATTTGATATGTTTCCTCGAGCTGAATTCTATTTCGCTATCCAGGCATAGAATCTGTTTCCTATCCTGGGTAAAAGACGTACACCATCCTTGCTGGCAAGATTAAAAAATGAGAGACCACTCGCGGTGTACGCTGGTCAGACTGCCGTATTTCCAAGATACTCAACGATGAGACTAATTATTATATGTGTAATTAGGTGTTTGTACTGTTATTCTGTGAAACTTCGAAATCTCTAAAGCACGTGAAAAAATTGTTCACTCGCAACTTTCCAGATTTCTTGAATTATCTAAGGCCATTGACCAGGTGCAATCAGGTTTTCGTGCAAAACTTAGCACTCTTACTGCTTCCCTAAAGTATCAAACTCACAGCATTATGCAAAGATAATGTTTATAGAGGGTGCTGTATCTGTAACCAAAGAATAATCTTAATGCTTTTTTACAAATTTATTCTATTCTATTTTAATAATCGGTCTTACAGAATAATTAATACTAGTGGTGGACTTTCTGACTGGGGTGAGGTCAAGTGTGGGGTTTCACAGGGCTCCATTCTGGCACCCCTTCTCTTCAAATTGTTCACATCTGACCTTGGAAGTGAACTTCAACATTGCAGCTAACATAAATATGCTGATGATTTAAAAATTTATTTGTCGGGACAAATTTATGCGCTAAGTAGATTACTTGTTCTAGTCCAGGAGGATATTTATCGTACGATCCTCTGGGCCTAGCAGAATGGACTTACTCTTAACCCAAGCAAAACTCAGGCAATTGTTGTTGGAACTACTTCATCTCCGTCACTTGAAACGTTGGCATCATTTCCACCACTTTGTGTCGAGAATCTCGCTATCCGTTTCTCAGAAATAGTTGAAGATCTGGGATATTTCCATAACAGTACCTTGTCTTCGAAAGAACAGGTACAGAGCATCTCGAGCATCTCGACTATATAGGAATAAGGACTCTTTACCTACCTCTACTCGGATACTTTTGGTTAAGAGCCTAATTTTGCCTCACTTTGACTACGGTTGTTTGATATACGATAGTTCTGAGTTATTTGGAACTTGTAGAGCTATAGACCCGACTCCCGCAGTCATCGGAGTTTCAAGTGTCTGCGCCTGCGCCAGATAGAAAGTGATTCGCGCCTTATTCTCCAATGGAATAACTCACACTTTTTAAAAGTTTTCATTAGAAAATAATTGTATGCAGAGATATTTTCAGAAATTATTGCAGTTTCGTCGAATTTTGTAACTTGAAAGGCCGGTTGGGTCCTACATGATCCACAAATTTTGATCACTACGAGTCTGCCGTTTACGTCAAATTACTTTCTACTTCATTGATTTACAACAAGATTTGGAGGTTATATGCGAACTCTCGCATTCAGAAAATGTTGTCTGAGCCCAACCAGGTACCACTTATGGCGTTTAAAATGTTTAAAGCTTGCCTAATTTTGTCGCATAAATTTAGGAAGTGTCATTGAAGAAAATATCTAGTGACAAAAATGATACCAATGTTAATATGTTTAATATATTTAATGTGACGTGCAAATTGGAGAGAGAGAGAGCCTGCTAGAGTGGAGGTGAGGTGCCGCGTCGGTTAGACAGAATAGCTTCCGTTTCGGTTTTTGGTTCATCAACGAGCTCGTGTAAGGAGCCAATCATAATGAGTTTACGCTATTCTGTGGATGTAATTTTCTTTTGGTGTATCGCAGTATTGGGGCTTTATTAAAGGTGGAAATCAAGCTGGTCAATTGTTCAAAAGTCTAAGCAGTCGTCAATAGACTTCTGACAACGTGAATGACCAACGAGAAGAGAACACGATCGGTTCAAATCCGCACGAGTTTACGGTTATCAAACTAAAGGAACTATTGAGATTTTGATTGAGATTATCAATTCGATTGAGAACTCGGCTGAGTTTATTGATCATCTTTACGAAAATGATCCGGTGGGATCGTGGATGCAAGAATATCAGCAGCGGCCAGGTGTGGATGCTACGGTGCAGAATAGAAAACAAGGCAAACTCGAATTGGTGGTGACGGAGAACGAGATCCAAGCAAGAACTGGCAGCCGCCAAAAAACGAATTGAAGAGTTGAAGCGTGCAACAGTTCGACAAGCTCAAGAAGCTCAGAGCTAAAGGAGTTGGACGGCTGGAACAGGCAAGA
>CAKNWT010332109.1:0-13874 GCA_932066315.1 Andricus coriarius
GACAAATTTCTCGGGATTTGAAATTTTTAAAGACTAGTTCATTAGATTAAATGCGTTTGATTCGCAGCATTTAATACAATTATTTAATTATGATTGTTGCCAATTAATGAGACCTAAAATATATATTATTTTTTTGGCTCAATACTAATCTAAAGTTGTATTTTCTGTTTAAAAACCCGTTTTAGTCCGTTTTTTGGATATAATACGAGGGGTTCCTGAAAGATAACAACCAAAAAAATTAATGTTCTACAAATCAACGTAGATTTGTAAAAACTTCTTAATTCGGCTTACAGCCAGCACTTGGACTCAGTACTGGGATAATACTAAGCCACTACCGTGCCAACGCTAGGCAAAACTCCTTAATTTGGCTTCCAGCCAGCACTTGGACTCAGTACTGGGCCAGTACTAAACCAGTACGACACCAACACTCGGCAGAACTCCTCAGTCGGCTCCCAGCCAACACTTGGATTCAGTACTGGGGCAGTACTGAACCAGTACCGCGACAACGCTTGGCACGGTACAGTGGATCAGCACTGGCATTGCTTCTCGTTTACAAATGGCGCGGTACTATGCCGTTCATAAGATCCGGCATAAGTCCCACTTTTCCGCCTGGGCAGCTCAAAGGTGCAAGCATCAAGAATGTTATTATTGATTTTGTATCTGGGATATCTTACAACTATTTTTCGGTTGTCAAAGCATCGACAACTGTAATTTGGTGATTGTGAATTCTCTTTTATTAAAAATCCTTCGGTTTTAACGAACACATTCTTATTCATCACGTATCTCGTGCTTCGCACTTGATTTTGTCCAAAATGCTCATGCCATTCGTCAATCAAAATTTCAGTCAATTTCGAAGCTATTTCATGGTCTGTATCATTTATTTTTTAACCTGTACGCCCAACTACCACCTTCATGCGAGAAATTTATTTTGCGAGTCGAAATCATGTTCAAATTAAGTAGTTAGTCGTTATAGGGTAGAGAGTCTAGTTGTAACATCAGTCCCACCAAACTTCGGTTAATTGAGGGGGCGTGTGATGACAGACCTGGAAGAGAGAGTCATAGTTTTTTGGTTTTTCAGAAAATAAATTGGTGGTAAATGTGACTACTTATATTTTTAGGCTTACGATTAATGTCGTTTCTAATATGAACTACGTAGGAGCACTATGGGAAACTTGTTGACCCACTGAACTGGTTAGCTGGTGTAACTACCAAACTAGTTAAGACAACTGATACCATGTAAATTGTGTGAAAAAATGCCAGTTGGCCCAACAAACCATTCTTGACCGTGCAGATATCGTTCTTATTTCGTGTGAAATAGAAATCTTATAACTAGTATTATGATTGGCGTTGAACTCAGTCAACAAGATTACATTATTGACACCCATCCTTTGTATAATATTTATATTAAATAAGTACAAGATTTATTTTAATTAAAAACATTGTCCCGGTATTTCAGTTTCCAACATCTTACCCTGGAGAGAATTCAAGAACGAACTAACACCACCATCATTCCTTCCTGGGTTTTTCTACTTTCCGGGAGGTCGTGGCGAAGTTCGAGTTGATGAGGAGAATCATCCAATAAGGACAGTAATACGGAATGGTTTCTACATTGGATGGTACGGCTCGGGTGGAAAAATTAAATCATTCTATAATGAAAAAGGCAAACAAATTAAGCGAGTTGTAGAAGGCGGGATACCTTTGGAGATGACGCCTACAGAAGCTTTGGACATAGGTATCGGCAAATATTATCCACATCCACCACCAGAGTTTCAAGATCCAATTCCCGAAAATCAAGGCACTGGCTCTCGGCCAAGGAGACTTGTAGGGCGATTCAGTGGATATCACCATTGATTTATAATTCAAAAGAAATATTTGCCTAAAATACAATTTTGTTTGTATTCTTTAAACTCGAATGGGGACATTACAAGCAACTGAAATTAAATCAAAAATAAAATTTGTTATGTTCGTCGATATAATAGTGATATGAAATGGCTTCAATATTTTAACCTATCTTCATATGAAGAATTGTGCTTTGCAATAAGGAAAATGTACCCCTGGATTAAATAAATATTTTTAAAGCATCCCCCTTTTACAAGTTTTCTTATGTATTCAATAGAATTTTATTAAAGCATGCAGTTCCACTCACGGGAAGAGAAATTTAGAAATATATATAAATTGAGAAATATGAATACATTTTACAGTTTCTGTTGTACATAACCGAAATTATTTTTGTCATTTTCATTAACGAGATTAAGAAGTCTTTTAGTAAAATATTGATACTGACCTTAGAATATTTTGTCAGATTTGAGAAATATGTCCCAATTTATTTTTTGTTTTTAATACTCGGTTTAATTTTTTATTTAAATAATGAAAGAGTATATTATGAAAAGAATCCGGAAGTTTTAAATATTGGACAAAATAAGGACTGTTGAGGTAAAAATTGCCTAAAGTAAAATAAACTAATAATTTCTTCAAAATATTTGTTTTCATTGGTATTTTGCCCAAACAAAGAAAATGAAACATGTATTATTTTACTTTCTTTTTCAATTTCAATTTATATAATTTTCTCTCCTATTTTAACTGCTCATGTCTACATGTTTTTTTTATATTAGTGCAATTTTTCACTACCAACTTCAACTTCTGAAAAACTTTAAGTGGATAATCTAGTCTTAATACTCTCAGAAAGTACCATTTATTCGTTTCAAAAGTTTAGATTTTTTAAACGAAGTTTGAAATAAGTTTTAAAGTTTAAAAAACCTAACAAAGTCGCTTCCGAAGAATCGCTTGAACGACCCTGATATGATCTAACATTTTTACAACTCTTACTGTAGTTATAGTAGTAGTAGTGGTCTGTGGGCACGGTAATGTTCGAAAGAATTATGGGTTTAGATTCTGCTTTGGCATACTTTTTCAGGGCCTGAAAAGAAAGGTCAAGTTCGTGAAGCAGCTTTCAAGGAATTCAGAGAACTTAAAGAATTTCGCTAATTTAAAAGATTCAAAGAATTCAAAAAATTCAGAAAATCCCAGGAATTTAGAGATTTTCAGATATGTGGAGAATTAAATTAATTTAGGGAGTTCAGAATATTCCATAAATTTAGGAATTAAAAATATTTAAGAAATGCAGGAAATTAAGAAAATACAAGCGATTCAGGGAATTCAAATTACACTGGTTTACAAAAAAAAAAAAGGTGATGACTATTTGACAAGACCACTTTATCCTTATGTATTTTGACGCGCTGAATATGAATCCGAGGTCTATTTACCTCCATCACGTCAGGTTCAAGGTGGTTTCAAGGTCAAATACAGGAAAAGCCGTGCAATGAACTTCAAAAACCTTTTACATAAGTTTTTGGGGTCACTGAATATGAATCCGAGGTCTAATTATCTCCATAACGTCAGGTTCAAGGTCATTTCAAGGTCAAATTCAGGAAAAGCCGTGCAATGAACTTCAAAAACCTTTTACATATGTTTTTGGGGTCGCTGAATATGAATCCGAGGTCTAATTACCTTCATAACGTCAGGTTCAAGGTCATTTCAAGGTGAAATACATTAAAAGCCGTGCAATGAACTTCAAAAACCTTTTACATATGTTTTTGGGGTCGATGAATATGAATCCGAGGTCTAATTACCTCCATTACGTCAGGTTCAAGGTCATTTCAAGGTCAAATACAGGAAAAGCCGTGCAATAAACTTCAACAACCTTTTTAGGGTTGCTGAATCCGAATCTGTTGTTCGTTTGATCCCTGAAGGTCAGCTTAAGGTCATCAAAAGGTCATCAAAAGGTCAAAATAACAGAAAATGCATGTTATGAAGTGCAACCATTGGATATATGATAGGTTAACCTAAACTGTTAATCTAAACGTTTCAAACTTAGGGAAAAATGATGAATTCAAACAAGTCCAACGTGTCCAAATATATTGCTGCTACTAGCGTTACCCAGGAACAACGACGAGGACGTTGCAGCTTCTGTTCCCATCGGGGTGCTTGTTTAAAGTGAGTCCCCTTGCCTCTCACTTTGAGTAATCATCATTGTTGATTTCGAACTTATCGGGGTGCTTGTTTAAAGTGAGTCCCCTTGCCTCTCACTCTGTGGAGCCTACACTCTTCAATGTTGGCGCGCATTTTTATGGGTCTGCATCTTTCGTCGAATGTTTTTCTTAGCGCCTTTCTTTTGTGTGTGACTAAAGTATCCCTCTTCAGATTCCAGCAGTAATCTGATATCATGTGAACATCCCAAAATCCTTGATAACGCCTTTCCATTTCCTTTATATCTTGGTGGAATCTTTCACCTTGTTCTTCACTATAATTCCCCAGATTTTCTGGAAAATTCTCTGAATGGGAATCCAAAAAGTGGAGCTTAAGGCTCATTAAACATCCAATGGCTCCAAAGTTCACGATTAAGTCGCTCAGTATCTTCTTATAATTTGGATCTTTATTGTTGCCAAGAAATTTCTTACAAACATCGACGAAGCCTTGCCATGCTTTTTTTTCAGCCGTCGACATCTTCTTTGGGAATTCTGGATCCTTCATCAATTCTCTTATTTGTGGGCCATCAAACACTCCTTCTTTAATATTTGCTTCTGAAAGCTTTGAGAACTTCACAAATAGATATTGAAAAGATAGACTTTCTCTGTTCTTAAGAGCCTTCACAAGCTGTTTAATTAAGCCTAATTTTATATGTAGAGGAGGCAGTATTATATTAGCCGGATCAACCAAATTTTTTTTCATAACATTTTTCTCTCCTACAACAAAATTATTCCTCGATGGCCACACCTTTTTTTTGTAATGGGCATTTCGAGCTCTACTATCCCATTCACATAGATAACAAGGGTACTTCGTAAAACCACTTTGTTGTCCCAATAAGATGGTTACGACTTTCAAATCCGTGCAAACTTTCCATTGGTATGTCTCGTAATTTATTTTACGAAGCAAATGCTCCATGTTCACATAATTTTCATCCAATGTTGTAGAGTGCGCTATTGGAATAGAAGCTAGTTTATTCCCGTTGTTCAATAAAACAGCTTTGAGGCTCCTCTTCGAAGAATCGATAAATAACCACCATTCTTTAGGATCATGTTCCATTCCAAATTCGCTAAAGAGCCCGTCTATATCATTGCTGTATACCAAAGAATCATCCTGGCAGAAGTATTTTCGAAAAGGCTTATCCCTATTTCTATAGTATGTCACCTTTGTTCCTCTGGCTAGGCATCCTTTCTCCTGCAACCGGGAGGCTAACAATTCCGATTGTTCCTTGGATAACGCTAAATCTCTCACCAAGTCGTTGAGTTCACGCTGATTGAACCTTGAAGGTGTTCCGGAGTAACCCTTTATACCAGCATCGTTATAGTGATCGTCACAGTCATTGTCACAGTCATCTTCTTCGTCATCCTCTTGGTCATCTTCGAAATCTTCGCCCTCGTCACTGCAGGATTCTGAAACGTTTCTATCACTATTATCAACTAGCATTGCCTCAACATCCATGGGTAAATCAGGGTTATCATTAACTAATACTGGCATCGTGACGGACGAAGTTGTTATGTAAACCAGAAGCTTGCTGTTTTTGGAATTCAAACCTAATTTATCGTTGGAACAAAAGTAGCAATCACGATCGTGATTTTGAGGTTCACGCCAGATCATAGGTGAAGAGAAACTCATTCTTAGTGTCCCACTTTTCCAACGTCTCAAACGCGCGTCACAAGTTCGGCAAATGACTTTCGGGACCCAGGAATTGTTTGCAAGATCATGAGCGATACTAAAGCACTCCGTGTACGCTTTTTGAATCTTTTCTGAGAAATTTATTAGGTTCCTACTGACATTGTATTTCCCACACATAACACAAAAGCGGTTCATACTTTTTGAGCATTTATCCATGGTAATATCAACTAAATAAGAATTCTCATATATAATATTCCATGGAGGTCCCGAAAAAATTCGGGGGGATTGAACTCGAATCAATTCCAATTGCGATAGTATGAAAACGAAATTTCTGACGAAATAGGAATTTGGAAGAAAAAAAGTGGCCCTGAAAGGGGCCGATAGCTCCGAGAGTAGAGAGATATAATTTTCTTAAAAGAAATTACTCAATTTTATTCTTCTCAAAAAGGATCCAGCACACTTGACATTAAAATTAGACCCCGGTCAAGTTGGCTGATATCACAATATAATGTAGTTCAAAGCCTCCAGATCAAAAAATCCTAATGGGTACAAGTCCAATGAATCAAAAGTTTTTGAGATAGTTAGGGTTGAACGCGATTCTATCGCTCTATGCGATTCTAAAACAGAAAACGATCACGCACATTGTCATTTGTTTCTGAATTTCATGCTGTTCTAAAACATTAGACGCTCAGCCACACTGTCATTTGTTTCTGAATTGTATGCAGTTATGAAACATAAGACGATCACGCACATTGTCATTTGTTTCTGAATTTCATGCTGTTCTAAAACATAAGACGCTTAGTCACAATGTCATTTTTTTCTGAATTGTATGCAGTTATTAAACATAAGATGCTCACGCATATTGTCACATTTTATTGAAAAATCTGCATCTCATCTTCAAGTTTCAAGTGGGACATTAGATTCGCTTCTGGTCATATTTTTCGCGTTCAACCCCACCTATCTCGAAAACTTTTGATTTTTTAGACTGGTACCCATTAGGATTTTTTGATCAGGAGGCTTTGAGCTATGTTATGTTGCAATTTCAGCCAATTTGACCGAGGCCGGATTTTAATGTAAAGTGTGCGGGGTACTCTGAGTTTAGCAAATTAAATCCAAAAGATGTGTCGCTAGTGAACGCCAGCAAGTAAGTGAGAATAACGACTTGTAACCGTTGAAGACGCAACTTAGAAGTGGAACGAGCGAGTATCTGGTTCATCAGATTTTGAAATGACCTTAAACTGACCTTCAGGGATCAAACGAACAACGGATTCGGATTCAGCAACCCTAAAAAGGTTGTTGAAGTTTATTGCACGGCTTTTCCTGTATTTGACCTTGAAATGACCTTGAACCTGACGTTATGGAGGTAATTAGACCTCGGATTCATATTCAGCGACCTTAAAAACATATGTAAAAGGTTTTTGAAGTTCATTGCACGGCTTTTCCTGTATTTGACCTTGAAATGACCTTGAACCTGACGTTATGGAGGTAATTAGACCTCGCATTCATATTCAGCGACCTTAAAAACATATGTAAAAGGTTTTTGAAGTTCATTGCACGGCTTTTCCTGTATTTGACCTTGAAATGACATTGAACCTGACGTGATGGAGGTAAATAGACCTCGGATTCATATTCAGCGCGTCAAAATACATAAGGATAAAGTGGTCTTGTCAAATAGTCATCACCTTTTTTTTTTTTGTAAACCAGTGTTATTTAAGGGAATTCAAGGACTTCAGGAAATTCAGAGAATTTCAAGGATTTTAGAGCATTCAGAGAATTTAAAGAACTTAAAGCATTCACGAGATGCAGTAAATTTAAGGAATAAAGAGAATTTTAGGGTTTTCAGAGCATCAAATAAATTCCATAAATTCATAAAATTCAAGAATTTGAAAATGTAGAATATTAAGGAAGTACAGAAAATTTATAATATGCAAGCATTTCAGTGATTTTAGAGAATGCAAGAAATGAAAAGATTTTACGGAATTTCGGGAATCCGGAAAACTGCCTGTTCTCCAAATACAAAACTCTTAATTTTAAATAAAGAAATGCCACTTTTTAATATTTATATAAGACACTAAAAAGGATCGAAACTTCCATTTTGGTCGAAATTAAAAAATTTTCATTTTAATATATGCTTATTATTGTAAGGCATAAAAATAATACAAAAAAAATCGGAAAAGCAAATTTTAAAAAACGTTTAAAGTAAAACGTCAAATACATTTATTTCAAAAATATTGGCGTTCAATTATTAATTCCTTTATGCTTTACAATTTCAAAGATTAAAAATTGATCCCAAAGAATCTAATATCAATTTATTTTTTTTTTCAAACTTATGTATTTTGAAACTTCAAATAATAAAACGTGCTGATTAAAAAGACAGGGGTGTAAAAACAAAAGAAGGTCTGCGAACCAATTTCATGTAAACGGAATTTATTAACTACGAACACTTATAGACTATTATTATTTTTGTTTTTATTAAGTGATTTCAGTTATTGATCAGATATTCAATTTTTCTTGTCGATTTTTTATTATATAATGTTGGTGAAGTGAAGTGAACAATTGTTGATTTTTATTAGTTTATATTTTTTGAGATTTTTTTCTAAATTGAATTTTGTGAAATTTCTGTGAATGCATACATTAAAAGGTAGAATTAATTATACACCAAATCTATTTTACATTACTTTATTCACTGTAACCTATAAATACGTATAATTTTGGAAACATCAACTCGAAGTATTTTACCAAGGACGTCTGGTTCTTATATTTTTCATAGTCACTAATAGTGTAATGTAAAAATATAAAAAATTCTCTTTCGAAGACTCGTACGAACGGCTCTAATACGATAACAAATTTTTACAAATCTTACTATAGGAATGCAGAGTTCCTTATCTATTTGGTAATAATATTCCAAAATAATTCTAGTAGGCACGTGCCACTAACTTTAACTATTTTTTTATCTATCGCCTTTGCTTTACTTTAGAATTTTCGTTTTTTTCTATTTCCTTATTTTTCCTTTTTCCTCTCAATTATTTATGAATGTTTAACAACTGTTGAAGCTGCGGTCCAAGGCTATATAACGCTAAAAAGTTTTAATTATCTTGTTGCCATTGTAAAAATAACAAATTACTTACATAAAAGCAATAACTATGACAATAAAATGATGCTAGGAATCACAAATAATAATTTGTCCCTTGTCTTATTCAGAATACTAACTGTCTTTATTTACCTAGGCTATGATCGGCCTTTAATAATTAAAAATAACCTTACAAAAGTTTAAATGTTTGCTGATGATGTGAAAAAAACTTCACATTTTTTAGAAACATAATGTCTTGCAAGGAAAATCCTAGAATGACTTCACAAATATTTTTTGAATATTCCGCAGTTTTTAAAACTAATTTGAAGACAATTTGTGTTCCATTTTTGGGAGTTTAATTAACGTTTTATAATATCATTATGAAATACAGTCTTCTTGAAAAAAATGCGTAATTGTTCTATTATGATGTCAGAAAATGAATTTGGGTCTTATTTGAAAGTAGTATCACCTCAAGTAAACAGGGGTACTATCCTTAAAAGGAATTTATTTATATTAGATTTATTTAAAAACCAACGTATCATAATGGTTGCGTCAAAAAATTGAAAATAGAATAGTACTGTCTATCCTGTATAAAGAATAATTTTTGCCTGCTATGAATAGCACTCTAGTTTGAATAAGTTTCAAATAGGTGATATTGTTGTTCAAAAAGTTCCAGATTTATTTTTTGACATTTATGTACGCAAAAAGACCGTATTTCACCATTTTTCTATTAATCGTGGCAAAAAGACTAAGCGAGACTTCTAACCATCTCAGATGATTAAAGAAGCTTTTAAATGTACATCCAATATTTCTAAAGTTATTTTAGGACTTTTCTTATGAGAAATTATGCGAAGAATTGAAAAAGAAGAAAAATTTCATTTAATAGGTATTTAATAAAAGTATAATAATAGCAATCGATCACTCGACCACGATTTAACCATCGCAATGTCATTTTTAATAATTAGGATCTGAGTAATATGGGTAATATTCTAAATAAAATTAGACTAAAGTTAATTTTAGTGATGGTCACCATAATTTTATTGTCATACATATTTTCAAATTTAGGTTATTTTTCAGGAAGATTTATTACTTGGTAAAAAAATACAGTTTTGAAACCAGTAAAAGCAACCAAGCTCATAAGGCGATAAAATTTACTTTATTACACATTAAAGACAAATCCACTTTTGTTTATTTACGATATGTTGTTTGAAAAATATCCTTTGTGATAAAATAAAAAACTTTGACGTCATCTCTGAAATAACAAATTTGAAAAAGTAGACAAAAATCATGCGAATAATTCGATATTTACTATACATATGCGAAAAATAAATATAATATAATAATAGCAATTAACGTGAAAGGCAATTGAAGATCACTATCAAAATATTAAAATGTATTAGTTTGTAGCTAATATTTCTAGGAGCCCTATTGATGGAAATATTTGAGGGAGGTCACAGCATGACGGTATTGACGCTTTTAGTGAAATTTTCATTCAGCGTCAAAGAAAGTTCGAGTTTTTTTTCTAAAAGAAAGTAGAGAAAGAAAATTCAAATTTAATTTGTCATTGTGTATAACAAATCACCTCAAACTCATTATCGCCAATGAAAAATTAGGTTTTCCTTTTTAATCTCTTAGCACATTAAGAAGAAAACCAAGGCTCTGTTCCTAGCAAAAAAATAAATAAAATGAAAATCGATTTTCTATGACAAAAGTCCAATTTATATTGAAGCTTCGTCTTTGAAGGCTAAATATTTATTTTTACAGAAAATTTTAATGGTCAATGGAATCAACGTGACAAAACGTTTCAAAACAATACTAGAGAGCATATTTTTCATCGACATTAGAAAAGTTACAAATCTCCAAAAAGGCTGGTAAATTCTCAAAAAATCAGTTATCGCTTACTTTCATAAATAATATCAAAATCCCAATGTTTAACCTCAAAGATCCTGAAGGAAAACCCTGAACTTTTATTTTCATTAAAGTGAAATTTGTTTTTGTATCATTGTTGAGGGTCAAATATATATTTTTTCAAAACAATCCACTAGCCATGAGCACAAAATTTTGCCCAAGTTTGACTAATATCGGAAAAATGTGATTTTTTTTGGTAGGTACACTACAGAAATAATGCCACAAATGTGGACTTGTTTCATGGGGAATACAGTGAGATTTATTGTAGCTGTGTTTTTTACGGTTGTATAAACTATATGTTTTTTAACAAAAAATCAATTTCCCGAGCAAAAATTTGTTTTACGTTATCTCACCGGCCTGTTTTCTTTCATTTGGGGTAAAGATAATTGTCCAATAATTTATTAATTCAAAGAAAAAGTTCAACTCGTGCTCCAAGGGCTTTGAATACTAAAATACAAAGTAGAACCAATAATAATGAAAATAAAATTGTAATAGGCATCACTAAAAATAATTTAACCCCATTTTTATTTAGAATGCTACACATAAAATTAAAGAATTTACCACTTATATGGGGTTAAAGATTTATAATGTGCTCTTTTTCATATAGCTTAGATGTTTTCGGCCTTAAGGGTTTAGAAATAAATTTGTAAAGGTTAAAATATGTGTCAGTAAAAAAAAACTACCTTTAAACTTTACAAAAATAACCCATTTCTTGACATTTTTTTAAAACTTATTTGCAAAATTTCGCATAGAAAAAGACCTAAGATGGCTTATGGAATAGTGGATAAACATTCAATAGTTTCTTTAATCATTTAAAGATAGTTTGAATTCCGGTTATGAGCCTGTAAAGCAAACTTGAATAAACTGGAGTACTATATAGTATAAAGAAAAAAAAATTTCTTACAAAGAATAGACCTTATTCTGTTTATTTTTTATTCTTAAATGCATTTCTTATGACACGTAGACTTTTGAGTAAATTTTTAAGGCACTAGTTAATTCCTTTTTAAAAACTGCAACCTATTTTATATAAGGTAACATTACATTTAAATAAGTCCCAGATTTATTTTCTGACATCCTAATAGAATATTGATGCACATTTAACAAAAAGAATATATTTTACAATTTTTTATCAAATTTTGTTTAAAAGTTCAAAAGTAAAACTTGAATTTTCTTCAAAGCATTAAACAACAATAGCATATTTAAACAATATTTATGAATTAATCTTAGGACTTTTCTTATGAAAAATTATTTAAAGAAATGTGAAAGAAGCAACATATCGTCCAAAAGGATAGTTTTCAAACACGAATTTCTAAATAAAATGAAAGTTAAATTATTTTCAGTGATGACAATTATTATTTTAATGTCATATTTACGCCTCTTATGGAAGTCATTGGTTATTTTTACAAAAAAAAAACTTTTTAGCTATGGAACCTAATGAAAAAGGGGAACAAAAATATTCAAAAAATGTTATAATAAAGCGAACGCAATGTATGAAACAGTAGAAGTAGCCGGCATATGCCTAAGAGAATATTTTTTCAAACTTTGCGACAAAAATGATAAACTCTGTATTTCTACAGTAGGAGTTGTAAGAATGTTTCATCATATCAGGTCGTTCGAGCGAGCCTTCCGAAGTGAATTTGATATATATTTCAAACTTTTAAACTTATTTCTATCTTTGTTTCGAAAGAAATTCTTACACATGCTGAACTGAATAAAAAGTACTTTTTCAAGGTAGTAAAACAAGGTTTTCAACTCAGGGTTGTTTAGAAATAGAAGTTTGTAATAAAAATTTGCACTATAATTAATGCGAACGCTTTGAGCAAAAAATGTTCAATTCCGAAAGAAAGTCGAATAAATTGAATTTGGAAAATAAATAAAAATCAAAATGGTAGCTTCCAACTGAAACTTTGTCAAATGTGGCATATTTCACTTACCTCATTGGGACAGACTACCATGTGAAACAAATAGTTTTGAATGAAGATTCGTTTATTATACTCTTAGGTGGCTAGTCAAAGGTATCCATCTGGTCCAGACACAAGAAAAAAATGTTTAAAACGTTTATTTAAAAAAATTATTTCACGTCAATTGTTATTATTGTATTGAAATTTATTCTTCACGGGTTGAAGCTTTGAAGTTAATATCACTCAAATTAGTAAAGATAAGTGATTTTAAATATGTACTGCAATACTATCAATGTATGATATATCATATATTACTATGTCAATATAATAATTGCCTAAAGGATTAAAACTACAATAGATTTTGTATTGTTACATTTTATATTGGTAATTGTTTTTCATAACACGGCTCTTATAAGGTTTTATATGTTAAGCTGCTGCATTTTCTGAATCCTCTTTTAATTTATATGCGATAAATTGAAAATTATAAGGAAAAACCTGATTGTTTTAACTTCTTCAAGACTATTTATCAAATATAAATTTGTCAGATTCACATAATCTGAAACAAGTCGAAAATAAGGTTTACACTTACAAATTCCAATGTGTTTCCCAGGCGCTTAATTATGAATATTTCATACCCCGAAGTTCTTTTCATACCATTTGCTATATTTTTTTTTTGCATCTGGAAATCGTTTTTAGTGATCCTCTATGATTTGAAAAATTAGTTGATTCTCTTCTTCAATCCTCATGAAGAAATTATGGAAAGTATCTGCAAAAGCAACATGTCGTTCTACATAACCATTGATGCATTCTAATGATTTTATAGTCTCCCTTGCTACCTAAAAACATTTTAGCGGTTCCCATTTTTCAAAATGTTTTTTTTTTTTAAATAAAGTATCCAATTTTAGACTGCCATGTAAAAAATAAGATGCAGGGCCAATCAAGGAGTCAAGTGACTTCTTAGATTATCTTTTCCTTCATACATACTGGACCCAATTTGTTTCTGATCTTCGGAGTATTCTTCTAAACGACAAACCATTATGCGCTTCGTTTCATTGGAAACTCGTTTGGAAAAGAACCAAAGAGGAACCATTTATTGGCTCAGATACTACAAATTTCGATGAATTGCAGTAAGAGCTGCTTTAGAAATTTTTCTTGATGCAGAAGTTTTGCTCAATGCCTCATGAGAGGTATGTTATGAAAGAACAATTAAAACTATAACGTATAACAATACGAAACACATTAGTTTTCACATGTTTTTAATAATTTAATGTAACTCAAAAATATCAAAATTATCCAATTTTGCAGGTCTAAAATTAATTTTCTAAGCGAATCCCACTTCT
>CAKNWT010332111.1:0-22340 GCA_932066315.1 Andricus coriarius
AATCCTTCAAAAGTTAGCGAGTCCACAAAATTCAGGTAGCCATACATACAGACAGACAGACATACAGACAGACAGACATATAGACAGACATACAGACATACAGACAGACAGACACCGACAAAATTTTATGATTTTCGGAATCTGTGAGTTCCGAAACGTAAAGATCCGTTAAAAACCAGACATCGAAAATTTGGACGAATACATTACACTCTCATGAATGAGAATGTAAAAATATCCGGAATAAAAACTTTTTATTTTCGAGGGGGAAAAGCCGCTTTGAACAAATTCACCCCACCCCACCCCCCAGGATGCAGAGGAGCGGCTAACTGTGTAATTTAATGGGAACCCCAATTTCTTATCACAGATTCAGATTCTCCTTCATGAAATACGTAAATTTTGTTTGAAAATTTTTTTTTAGTTCGTGAAAAAAAAAACACCCCTCATGTCCCCTGGGGGCTGGGGTGTGGTAAATTTTGCTTAAAGTCGCTTTTCCCCCTCGAAAATAAAAAGTTTTTATTACGTATATTCTTTTTATAGGATCCGTATTTTGTGAGATATTCCGATGTCTCAAGTTAAAAAAAAAGCACCCGGTATATATATATTTGTGTGTGTATAAGTCGAATCTGGATTAAGCTTTCGTCCCTCTCCTGTTTCTCTCTCTGTTTTGTCACGCCTGAGTGCACACCGCACATCCCCCCGTAAACGCGTCGCACTTATCCCCACCGCGCGGCGTCAATTCTTGGAAGAGCACAATCCCGGGGATACTCGAATAAAAAGTCTTCGACGAGCGGTTTATAACTTTGAGCATATACCCGCACTGGCAAAAAGGGTCTGACTGTCATAAAAGCTAATCTTTGTTAATAATTAAGCAATTTTGTATATTTTTACACAATATATATATATATGTTCGGTATTTGGTTTTGATTCTTTAGGAATTGAACCGAAGGGCCCATGACAAAGCCGCCGAACGCGTCCTCGGGTTGCGGATAGAGGGTCCCTGTACCAAGGGTTTCTGCTGAATATGGTTACAATAATTAATAAGCAGTCGCGGACAATTGTCCAGGGATGGTCCCGAAGGAATAACCCCTAAGCGGAGGCGTGACAACCGTGCCGAAAGCTGAATGGCACCTGGGTGAGGTGTCTCAAACGGTGACTCTGGGATACCGGGCGACCTCTCAGAGTATGCAGCCTTATCCTTGCATGCGGGGCTCTACAAGGACGGACGTAACCTTTTCCCTAGCTGCTCGTGGGAACAACAATGACAACACCAAACATAGTTGTAGTAAGTGCGGTTCAAAACAATCGAACGCTCAGGGCTCCCGACAGTGGGTCGGACAACAATACCGACTATCCTATAGTTAAGGAGCCAATCAAGACTGCATACTCTGTGATGCGAGAAACACCCAGAGCTCTCACATTTTTCGCATCAACGTCTGCGAAACTGTGCCGAGGAACTCAGAAAAAGGGGTTATATAAGCGGAGCGCCTACTCAACCGCAGCCAGAAGAAGCCGGCAACAGAGAAAGAGAGGCGAGACTCAGGCCAACCGCGAGCAGACATCCAATAGAGGAAGAGCGACGCTTCAGGAACCGGAGAAACATCAACATTCAGGTTTCTCTTAAGCCGAAAGATCATGCTTAACTGGATGACGAGCTTCGTGGAGATTTTTCCGAAAAACCTGACCTCTGGATTATTAGTTGTAGTGTGTATAATGCAGCGAGAGCTTTGGCAGATGCAAACCGTAAAACAAAATCAATGGTTGATCATAAGACCAAAAGACAAATGCATCAACTCAGCACAAAGATAGGCTGGGCCAGACAGTACGCGTCCCGCATTCAGTGCGTGATTGACTATATAACATCTGGCAGGACTTTCACTGCCAAGGTTCGACGGTTCGCACGCGAGCTGCGGATCTGTCATCACACGCTTAACAAGTCAAAGCTACTGACCATCAGGCAGCATATTGTTGACAGAATACGAGTACTATCTAACGCTAGGAGAAGTGTAGAGCGGAGAGAGAGGTGGGTCAGAGAAAATCAACAGTTTTCGTCTGACCCATCTCGACTCTTCCAAGACCCTCCAGTTACTGTCGACCACCCGCCCACACCAGAGGAGGTCGAGGCATTTTGGAGAGAAGTCTACGAAGTCCAGCATCCACTGAAAGAACACTCGAAGAATATAAATAGCTTCAAGGAGCTGTGCAATGCTCTCATAATAACTGAGGAGGAATGCCCACCTATCACTGCCGGTGAGGTGAAAAACGTATTACGTAAGACCTTCTGGTGGAAGAAGTTTCCTTCAACCCACCAGCATCTGGCCCGCATTTTCACCTCATATCTAAAGTCGGAGGAGCCTATTCCGGAGTGGTTGGTAGAAGGACGCACAGTGCTTCTGCCGAAGACGGGCAACTTAGCTGACCCTAAAAATTACAGGCCAATAACTTGTCTGAACACACTGTATAAGATCTTCACAGCTATCCTAAATGATAGGATTGTTTGGACAATTGGACCTGTGTGGCGATAGATGTGTCTGCAAAGACGCAGCATTCTATCAGCGTTACCTATCGATGGCCTGGATTGATTACCGGAAAGCTTTTGATTCAACCTCCCATAGACTTATCATCTTTCTGTTCCAAAGCTTAAAGGTTCATCCACATACAGTGATGTGCATAGAGAGATTATTGCCGCTTTGGAAAACCAGATTTACTATCTTTGTTTGTTTATGATGCGTACTAGTAATATTGTAATAATCAGAAAAAAAATTATTATGGATTTTTAAAAATTTTAAAGGTGGGGCGAGCATTTGTTTTTGCAGCTTATTTATATTTTAACATTCACATTTCTGTCCAAACGAAAAATGAAAATTGAAACAAAGCATATCAGTAAAAGTCTATTAATAAAAATTACAATATTATACATTCAAGCCAGACATAAAACTAGCAACGGCCTTTTTGTACAGTTAAGATTAAAACCAAAGAAACAGACACTCAAATCTATAATACGGACTTCAGGAAAATTAATACCCTTGTAAATATCGTGCCCAGAAATAAAGCCAAATATTTTTGCAGGTTATCAAGCCATAACAACCTGAAAATATATAATAAATTAAACAATTGAGAGATGACGTAAAGAAATAAAAACTATATTTTTATATTTCTCGGGTCGCATTTCTTGATAATCATGAGCATGTTAATCTGAATAAATCATTTCATTAAGGCAGAGCTTCAAAACTGAAAAAAAGAACAGCAGTTTGGGCGGAGAACTTCAATACAACCAACTAGGGTTAAGTCCTAAAATTTACCTGTGGTTGTCTCAAATTCACAACAGCAACTTCTAAATTCACTTTATCACCACTGTGGTAGACATAATTTATTAGAAGTAAAAATATAATTAAAATAATTCAACTTACCCAGTAAACCTCCTCCTCAAGACATACACGAGTGACCTAAATACGCTCTTGAATTTCCGAATCTCTGGAAAACAACCTTTACATCAATTAGGGTCAATGTAAAATTTGCAATAAGGTGGCTTCCATAAACTGCGTTATAAAGTTTGGACTCTTTTATACCCTTCGTCCCCACCCACTGGCCACTCGCTAATAACCATAGTTTTTTTGGCCCCCCCCCCTGTAAAGTAACGTAGCGATTGGCTAAACGTATATTTTACGTTTATTCTGCTTTTTCCGCGATTCTAAGCTTCGGTTATGAATCAACAATAATTAAAAATACTAAAATGTGCATTTTCAACACCATAGTTAAATTTTCAACCAAAAAAAGATATGACTCGTCAACTACGAAAACAAATGAATCCAAATGAATATATTTAACAAAAAGTTGAATCTTCAAATCTAAAGTCTAATTTCCAACTTAAAAAGATACATTGCCAAACAAATGGTTGAATTTAAAAAAAAAACACTAAAATTAGATTAAAAACAGTTACATTTTGAACGCAGTTGGAAATGTTTTTAAAATAATATACATTTAATATTGGAATGCATCTGAATTGTAATATGCCTTGTAATTCAATTTTGAATAATTAGCATAGTATAGTAAATGCAATACTTATGCACTAGAAAAAATTAAACTTTTACTAAGTGAATTGGACTTGGCTGAAGTACGTGAAAGTCCTCATTAGATGCAAAACTTTTAATTGAAACAATGATTTACTTCTGCCAAAGAAATTCTAAAGGAATTAAGTTAGCATTGTTTGATTTAAAAGTACGACCTAATTGTCGGGGAGAATATTTTATTGACTGAAAGAAATATTAATTAATAACACAATATACATTTTGAGGGTGTTGGTTAATCGGACATTAAATTTTTTGTTGGTGTATATGGCACTGGTTCCATATATAACTCAAGAACTAACTTTTAGAGTAAAAGAAAGAAAACTGATCTAATATTTGGAGTTGTACATTGGCCTGGAGCTAAACTTGTTTTGCATAACTCTGTTTTTTGCATAATTCTAATACTGACGAAGTATTCGCGGGGGTTCCATCGCATACTAAAACACTCGACTTTATCAACATACACGACAATTTTTCGATTCATTACAGTAAAATTCGTACAAACGGGCTACAAATTGAAAAGTAACTACCTTGTCGACAGCTAATGCGTCAAAAATTATAGTATGCAAATTGGTCATACGACTTGCGATCATTGGCGACTGTTCATAAAGTTGGGTGTTTTAGTATGCGATGGAACCTCCGCGAATAATTCGTCAGGGTTAGAGTTCTGCGAAAAAAAAAAGTTTTCAGATGGGTTTCAAGAATACTTCTGCGATCTACCCTCTCCTTCTCGAGATTCGTCTGTTCTCGGAGTGCCTGCGAGCATTTCCCCGTTTCAGGAAATTAATATTTTCAGCCAAGATATTAATTTGCCCAGCAAGAGATGGACTTGTTGGAGATTTTATTGATGTCAGGTCTCAAGTGTTCAACAGAGACTGCTGTCCGAAAATCGTAGTTCCAGAAAATTTAGCACTTCTCGTTCTGGACGATTGACTCTATGTCCCTCGGAGCGTTCGGCAGGGTAGGGTCGCGGCTAACACTGAACGAGCCGCTAAGATGGTAACAAAGCACTCTCAGGGCCGCTTCGTGTCTGTAAAGATTCGTCGTTCCCGCGTGAGTGGGACATCCGGATAGTATGTGTTCCAGGTACTCAGCGCGTGCATGACACGCTCTACACCTATCGCTGGGAACTTCTTGACATAAACTGCGGTAACGGTATAATTATTATTATTATTTTTTTTTTTTTTTTTAATAATTGCCAAATAGAGTTTTATTCATGATAGAGTTCACAATAAACAATGAATATCTTTCGTTTACATTATTGCAGACTTACTGGCTAAGAGAAAGCTCTCGAAGTCATGTACATTATTTTATGCCCACGAACGCATATATGTATAAGTTTAAGATTCACATTTATATTTGGTTTCCTAGATATTTGCTACTACGTGGTAGAATTATCATATACATTTTTTCCCAAGTTTTATTAGTCAGAAAAGGCATATAAAACTTTCCATTTTTGTTTCGTAGTTTTCGTTGGGTATAAAGAATAAATATATATAAAAAACGAAAACTATATCAAGAGGAATCAAACTATACATAAATATAACAAAAACAATTGATTAGGAATGCCATCTAATTTTGCATACTTCTGATATAAGAGAACAAATTTGACTCAATTTTTTATTACAAATATACGAGTAATACATTGTAATAAAAGTTTAAATATGTCTAGTTATTTAGGCTAGCCTTTGCCCAATCACAATGTAATTATTATCAATCAATACAATAATATAATAATCAAAAAGGATAAAACTATTTGTTAATTTTGTACTAGGATACTATTCTAGATGGAAAGTAGGATTGCTAAAGTGTGCTATTCACTAGCCAAAAGTATTTTTGGTATTTAATCTATGTTTATCTTTTTTTTCTTATTGGTAGTGCATGTAGAGAACCTCCATGCCTCGTTTAGTACTCGTGTGTCAAGGTGTTTGACGTATAGGATAGCTTTTTTTGTTGCGTGTCTTTTAAAGTGGTATATGACTGGCGCACCGCGTGTGTCCTGGATGTATCCATTTTTCTCAATGTATATGAATGCTTCTGGTGGAATAAAGTTTATTTTGATTACATTTTCGTAATACTGATCGTTAGGGTAGTAGGTTTCAAAGATCAAACTTTTTTCTGTTACATTTCGTGTGTTTCCAAAATTATTTCTAGCTATTTTTATAATTTTTGTGTCAACTTTGCGAGCATTTGCCATTTTATAGATTTGTTCATCAGATATATATTTTTCATAATCTGACGCAACTGATCTATACTTTCTCTCCATAATAGCCGGACTAATGTTGTACCATATAAAGCAGGCGTATGTTATCATGGGTCGCAAAATTAGTAGGTAACATTTAACTTTGATTTTATAGTTAAAATATTTATTATAGACTAGTCTTTTTAGCATGGAGAATGCGTTTCTCGCTATTTTTAGTTGTGTTCTCACATGTTTATTAAAATATAGGATTTGATCAATATTGGTGCCTGAGTACTTAACTATTTGTCTATTTGGAACCGCTTCCTCTCCATCTTTACGTTCTTTTATCTGAAAATTTTTCCAATTTTATCTTGTTTTTTTAGACGATTGACTGAAAGGCGATATAAATAGGATGGTTTCTTGTATTTATGATACTTTTTCACCTATTATGTAGATTATTATGTCATCTGCGAATGCAATTGCTGTTTTATTTATATCTACGTAGATCCCGTGCATTTTTAAAATTTTGTTCATGTAAATATTAAATAGTATCGGTGACAATACTGTTCCTTGGTGAAGGCAATTTAGGACTAAGAAAACTTTATAAGGAGTAATACTACCATCTGTTACTATGAAGGATTTTCCTGTAATCATTTCTTTTATTATTTTGATGAGATATTTGGGGAAGGTATTTTTGAACATTAGTTAAGTACATAGTTTTTACTAGTAATTGCCCAGCAGATGTTTGACGTTAGTTTATTTATGGCATGGGTAGTAGAACGTTTATGCTTAAATCCGAATTGGCATTCCGGTATTATGTATTTTTCTTCGCATACTTTCACTAGAGTGTCCTTTAATATAACTTCAAAGACTTTACTCAGATTTGGGAGGAGACTTATGGGGCTGAAGTCCGCTGGATTTATACTATTATTTCCTTGTTTTGGAATAGGAATAATTTTTGATTTTTTTCACTCCTCTGGGAAGAAGCTATTATTCAACATGTTGTTGAAGAGGATGCAATAATCGTTAATAATTTTCGGTGTTATGTGCTTTAGTACTATATTTGAAATGCCATCGATGCCTGATGATTTTTTATTGTTTAGACTCTTGAATATGGTTTTGAATCTAATTTTTGAGGTAAAGAAATTTGGAACGTTTTGGTCTAATGCACAAATACTGTCTACATTTAAGTCATCGTTAAATGTTACTACCGTTTTATATATTTAATGCTCATCTTTTACTTCTCGCTTTATGTCTTCTATTTTTTATTGATGATTCTATTTAGTCCTTCTCGTCCGAGATGAAGGAATTTGGTATGCGTGTTTTGGAAGTGTGTGCCTATTATTTTGAGTTTATCTTCTTTGTTGGAGATTATATATTTGCCAGCATCGTCTTTTAACAAACTGTTAGTATTGAGGTTTGCTTCCTGGAGGAACGGTGTATCTTGGTTTTGTATTTTAATTTGTGGGATGGAGACTTTTCCCTTAGATCTAAATATTTGGTTGACTAGGGGGAACATGTTTTTTGCATCATTGACTGGAATTTTGCTGACTTTTTCTTCCCCGTATCCATTTATGAATTTAATATATTGCTGCTTAAGCAGGGTTTTTATCGGCATTAATTTATTTTGTAGTACATTTAGTTCTTTGTTATGATGAGTTTGGAAATTTCTATGGATTTGATTGATTCTAGTTATTAACTTGCTCTTTTGTTTTTGAATTTTCATTATTAAGGGTGTTTGGTAGCATTCCATAGAATGTTTACTTTTAATTTTTTGAACGGTGTTATTCATTGCAATTGTTATCGCTGAGTTTATGTCTTTTAAATAAATATCTATTTCTTCGTTGAATAAATTTCTATTGTTAGAAATATTGAAGTTATATTCCTTAGTTAAGTGTTTTGCAACATCTTCCCAGTAAATGTTTCTGAAATCAAGTTTGTGATTATTTTCCATTTTTTACTGTAGGAAGTGAATATCATTTTTATGACAAATTTACATTTGAATTGAATTATGGTTGCTATTGTACTGTGAAACTTCGAGTTTGTCATTATTTTCAGATTTTGTGACTTGTGATCTGTTGTCACCTAAGCAAAAATCTAGGTACGAATTTCCCCTTGGATAAGAGGAAAGATTAGAGCCACACAGTTTTAGTTTATACTTTATTTTGTGATCATCCACCCAATGTATTAAAAATATTCCTCTGGTGTTAAATGATTGGTTTAGCTAACTAATATGCTTCGCATTCGATTCCCCTGCCATTACATAATAGTTCTTAGGTCCATCCAATTGACGTATTTGAAACAGTTGATCTATTTCTTGATTAAAGCTCAATCGTTCTCCATAAGGTGCATAAGCCGCTATAATGTAAAGCTTTTGATTGTCTGGGAGTCAGACACTAATAATTATTATTTCTAAGCTTCTGAATTGTTCTACTTCAGATAGTACTATTCGATTAAATTTTAAGGTTTTTTAAATTAGAATTGCTGCTCCCCCGCCTTGTATCGCATTTGGCCGGTCCCTTACAATGATTTCATAATCTTTAAAATCAATTTTATATTTTGGATTTTGTTTTGTTTCGTTCAGAGTTGCAATGTATGGGTTATGAATTTTTAGGAAGTTTAAGAGACTATTTCTTCTTTGGTTTGGGAATAGGATCAGGAATCAATTAATATTGAGAACAGCTGATCAATTCTAGTACTATTTTTTGGATTAATTGCATAATTTTAAATCATTCTTTCGATGTTTTGTAAAGTTTCTTTGTCTGGTTATTCTTGTCTGTTTTGTGTGTTATTTGTTGCGTGCTGTATAGGTTCTCGAGTATTATGTGTATTTTGGATATTTTGCTGCTTGCATTTTTTAATGACGTTTGAGAAAGGAATTCCCGGTTGAATGTGATTATTTAACATACGCTCTTTAGCGATCCTACTTTCTTTCAGCAGATGGATTTTCTCCTGTGCCCTATGCTTACAATTGTAACTTTACTTTGCAGCCTCTGTATGAGGACGGGTGTCCGAAATTTTTGCATGTTAAGCAGAATAATTTACTTCTATCATCTTTGTTCGTGGGTTCTGGTAATTTACATTCCCCTGTTTGGTGGTTTTCATTACATTTGGCGCACCTATAGTCTAAGTGGCAATTCGAAGCTACATGGCCCAGTCTTTGAAATTTTTTGCATTGGATACTATCCCTTTTTTTCAATTTTTCCCATCTAATCACTTGTTAATTTATATACTTGATGCTATGTAATTTAGATGATTGGCTGTCTGGTGTTAGTTGGATTAAATAAAAAGGCAGCAATCTATTTTCTTTCTGTGATTTAGGAGTTGTGTATCTAGAGGCTTTTAAAGATGTAATATTTTCAACGTTAAGTGATTTTAGCTCAATCAGCAATTCTTCGGGTTCTATTTTTGTCTCTAGCCCTATTAAGAGAAATAACTGCACTTTCTCCTCTTTGGGGGTGTAAGAAAAAAACTTGGCTTCGGCATCTTCGAGTTTTTCTTTTGCTTTTTTAAAATCTTGTATGTTTTCAGCTCAACTGTGCACGTCGATGGCCAGACGGACAACTGTGCACGTCGTTGTTCAAGCGCACAACTGTGCAAGTGCCACCTGAGCACTTGCCATCTGTGCACGTGCACAGTAGTCACTTGGATAAATCTGAACGTGCACAGTTGTCTAAGTGACAACTGTGCACATTGAAATTTCGACGTACACATGTGGTCAAGTCACAACTGTGCACGTTGAAATTGAGACGTGCACAGTTGTCACTTGAAAAAGTGTGCACGTGTACATATGGTACTTGGACAACTGTGAACGTCAAAATTTCGACGTCCACAGATGGGCTCCTAAGGACTTGACCGTGAACATATGTCACTTTGCTAACTGTGCAAGTGCACAGATGTCACTTGCTCAATTGCACACATGCACGGATCTCACTTGCCTAACTGTGCACGTACACAGACGTCACTAGCCCAACTGTGCACGTTTATGTCCGTACGAAGGGTTAATACGTAGTGGTCCTTCATGTCTACGTATGATAAATTTTAAACAGTTATAATTATTCAAACCTGGTGAAATGGAGCGTATTAACATTTTTAAAGTTTGTTTAAAAATATTTTAAATATTATTATCATGAAATTAGTCCTTCCAAATTATTATAGATATATGAAAATCTCTTTTTGTTCGACGCCCATTGAAAACGCGACATTGCGTGCACGTGAAGCAGGCGTAATTTGCCCGGGTCGAGATTAATTCTCTGAATTCCTTGTATTCTCTGCATTCCTTAAATTCTCTGAATTCCTTGAATTCTCTGAATTTCTTAAATTCGTTGAATTCCTGGAATTCCTCGAATTCTCTGAATTAATAGAATTCTCTGAATTCACCGAATCCTCTGAATTCATCGAATTCTCTGAATTCATCGAATTCCCTGAATTCCTCGAATTCTCTGAATTCCTCAAATTCTCTGCATTCATCGAATTCTCTGAATTCATCAAATTCTCTGAATTTATCGAATTCTTTGAATACCTTGAATTAGTATAAAATATAATAATTTTGTACCCTCGTATAAACCCTTACGTAAGGACATAAACGTGCACAGTTGGGCAAGTTCCACCTGTGCACGTGCACAGTTAATAAAGTGACATATGTGCACGTGCAAAGTTGGACAACTGATATCTATGAACGTGCAAAGTTGGAAAAGTGATATTTGTGCACGTGCGCAGTTGGACAAGTGATATCTATGCACGTCAAAGTCCACAGGAGCCCGTCTGTGCACGTTGAAATTTCAATGTGCACAGTTGTCCAAGAAACAACTGTGCACGTCTAACTTTCGTCGTGCACAGATGGGCTCCTGTGGACTTGGACGTGCACAGATGGACGTGCACAGTTGTTAACCCGCCATAGACGTGCACAGTTAGGCATGTGCAAAGTTGCTACGTGCAAAGTTGTCCGTCACCCGTTTTGTTGAATATTCGTCGTTTTTCGTGGTAGATTAATCTTCTTGGTTTAAGATTAATTTTCTCTGTTGACTGAAAAGTATTTTTGATTGAAATCTCAACAGTTTTTCTGGAAAATTTGGCTTTTTTCTTTGTAGTGAACTAATTTTTATTTAAAATTAAAATATTTTTTTGTTGAAATTACAATTATATTATGTTGATCGTTGAGAATTCATCTTTTTTAGTTGAAAATTCAGCACCTTGGTTAAAAGCTAAACAACTTTGTTAAAAATTCATTTTTTTTCGCTGAAGATTCATAATTTTAATCAAAATTCATCTCTGAAAATGTAACTACCCTGTTCAAAATCAATTTTTGTAGCTACAAATTTAACTATCTTTTTGAAAATTTGTTTTTTTCTGTCTATCTTTTTCTGGATAAAATTTGAACTATTTGGTTGATAATTTATCTTTTTTATTCAAAACTTGAACTATTTTGTAGAAAATCTGTGTATCTTTTTGGTATAAAATTCAACTATTCCAGTTAAAGATTGATAATTTCAGTTGAAATTACATCAAATTGGTTAAAAATTGAACTGTTTTGTTGTAAATCAGTTCTCTTGTTGTTGTTAAGAATTAAATTTTCTGCCTTACCATTTAACCATTCCATTTTTTGTTGAAAATTCATTACTTTTTTTTGTGTAAATTTCAACTATTGGTTAAAAATGTATTAGTTTCATTTGTATTTCTGTTATAGAAAATTAATCTTCATGGCTGTTATTTCATCTAGTACATATGTGAAATAATTGAAATTTGTGAATACACGAAATAAAATAGTCATATTTAGTAGATGAATACAATCACTTTTGAGATCAAATGAGATCATGAAGTGAGACTTTCTTCGATCGTTTTTGTATATTCAAAACATGAGAGAAAACAAAGTTTTGATATTTTTATTTCGGTCTTACGATCAATTTAGAATCAATTTAGAATTTTCGAAATTGATCGTAAGACCGAAATAAAAATATAAAAACTTTGTTTTCTCTCATATTTTGAATATACAAAAACAATCGAAGAAAGTCTCACTTCATGATCTCATTTGATCTCAAAAGTGTTTGTATTCATCTACTGGTCTATAACGTTCTGTGATCCATGGGATATTTGAGCTATATTTGTCAAAGGTATGGTCAATCTACTCGTCTAGATATTGGGAATTGGATAAATACCCAAAGGAGGCTAGTCCATTTAAAGGAACAACGTACATTTCTAATAAGGTGTAGAAAACATTCTCTGGTTCCAGCGCATATACAAAATTTCTAAATTGATCGTAAGACCGAAATAAAAATATGAAAACTTTGTTTTCTCTCATATTTTGAAAGTCATATTTTCCGAGTTTGGAGGTTAGATAATTATAATTATTTTTTAGTATTTGAAACTTCAGAACCATACTTGCTTTTTATATGGATGAAAGGCCTAATTGGAACATGTTTCATGGTAGGTACCTTTACGTTATCCGCAGATCAAAAATTATTTTTAAAAAAAGTACAATTACTAAAAAAACACATTTTTACTAGTCTGCACTTGACAAGCCCCAAAAAACAACATTTTTTCTCTTTGGCAGTAACTTTTTTCTGCAATCTGGTAGGAAAAATCTGAAATCAATTCACAGCCCTTATAAGGCCAGTCAACCTTATACTCAAGAACCACACCAGTCATATAAGGATGCTTTAGAATTTCGGAATGTTTTCTTTTTCAAGATTTTAGGATTGAATATTTGTGTTTACAGAACTACTGACTGTTCAGCAGTCTTGGCATGTTGACGTGCAACAAAAAATTTCTATGTTATGGCGATGCTTTTTTGTTATTATTGATTGCAAAATTTTGACATTTCATTTTTAAGACCACTATGCTGGAATCTCTACTTTCAGATGAATTTTCTTTGGAAATGGCTCAAACTGAAGATTTTGACATGCATATTTCTCACGAATAATAGGTTTAAAGTTGAAAGAAAAATTTTTATATAAAAGTATAAGATTTTACATGACAAAAATCTTTAAAAAGCGCAGTATTATAAAGATAAAAATAATTTTTCAGTTGAAAGCAGAAAAATGATGCACTCTAATAGACATCAAACCAATTCCAGCTTTTCATTTTAGCTCCAATCCTTTTCCAAATTTCAAACTTGAAATATTGTGATCATTAAAACATGTAGATGAAAATTTGTAATGGCTTGAGGAGTGAAACAAGTCCATGAATATAATAAATAGCAATGGGGAGATAACTCATTTTTCCGTAATACCTTGCATGAAATCGAACCAGTCACTGAGTTTTTCATTTGCCCTTACACTCACTTCTCTGCCAGCATATATTGCTTTTATTGCTTGTATACAAGAAAAAATCAGGTTCTCAATTATAAAATAATATATTGCAGAAAAATAGACAATAGATTTTTGTATTTTATTTGTTCCTAAAAATTCTTGAAATAATTAATAGTTTTGGATATTAATAGTCATATTTGTGCAGTATAATTGTTTATAGTATTCAAATATATACATTGTATTATAAAAGCTGAAAAACCCCGTGCATTAATTGCCTCGGTTTGCCCTACTACAACAATGTTTATGGTCGGATCCCGGCCGGGCTACCCCTGATTGGATTTCATGGTCAGGAGCCGACCGAACACTGGTCAGGATACTTTTTTTGTAGAAATTACACATTTTGTAAGAGCCGTGACATTATCAAAGACGTACATTTAATTCCGCCCAATGTTTTAACTTATTAAATAAAACGGTTTTGGATTTTGCAATGTGTAATAGCAGAATTGTTACGATTTTTACAATTTTCGAACAAGAGCGAGAACGCACGTTGTACTCATGTCGCGTCGTCGCCTCGAAGTTCGCAAATACCTCAACCTTCTTTCAGTAATCAGTTTGAAAACTCCACTTACTGCGCGATTAATTATTATTTTTCATCAAATTATAGTATTGTGTATTCATTTGTTCCTTTCCTACCTCCTAACCTCAAATAAACACGTGGTTTTTGAAATAAAGCAATGGCTAGGAGATTCTAGCATCAGTGATTGAAACTCGTCTCTAATTTCCTCGCGAGAATTTGATGACTTGATTTTACATTTAAAGTTCACCTTATTATTTACGATGAGCCTTAAAGGACAAACCAAGTTACGAACTTCTCGCCTGAAGCAAAATTTTTTAACCGTCTATGGCCGGGTTATCCAACCGGATCGCGGCTGGTATGAAAGTCGGAATCCGACCAATTTACCGTGACGTTTTTAGCTGAATCCCGGCCAGTATCCCCGGCAATTGCCCGGTTTAAACTGGGGCTAACTGGCCGCCTCCCGGTCGAAAAAAATTAGCATTACTCTGCTTTATTATCCATAAGTGTTTTTTTTCACTATGCATTAACATATTGAATATTTAATATTAAATCACATATGAATACACAATAATTACATGCGAAAAGGGGGCCTCGAGGGTTACACAGGACTTAAAGAGGTCTTATTCGAATTCATCAAATTTACAGGAAATTTGGAGGTCTTATAGAGGACTCCAAAATATGTATATGAGAATTTAAGGAGGTTCTAAATAGGGCTACAGTAAGTCCAACGGAGTTCGAAAGAGGACATGGCGGGCTAGCCAGGGCTAAAGTAGGTTTTATTTGGAATTGTGCAGGGCTTAAATATGTCTAAAATTTTGACTTTGGTTCATCTTCAATTTAGGTTCATTTTAACAATTTTCAATAATTATTCTATAAACGATAAAAGATAAAAACCAACCATGTATTTCAATAATCAGTGAATACTTTATTAATTAATACCAATTTTTGTGAATTGGACATTCGTTTACTGTTTTGAGAATTTTTTCTTTTAACGAATTTTAAATTGTGTTCTTATTTTTTTTGCATTCCCTTTACAGCTTTATTTCTTCGACTTGTTCTTATACTTGATTTTTATCGCATTCAAAGTTTCCTGTTTTGAATGGTCAAGTATCGATTTTCTTATTACATGACATCACACCTTATGTCTAAACCGATCTTATCATTTTCGTGCTTTCTTACACATAGTCTTGTTGCTCGATTTCCCAAATTTCTCTTCTCGTTCCGTTATTCTGTGTTCGCCAAGCAACAGGTTCTCTTGATTTTAAATACAAAGTTTTAACTAATATTTCTTAAAAAAGACCGCGCTTCCCGGCGTCATTTTGTTAATTAAAGAAGTGTGATATTTTTCTAATTGTAAAACTTGGATTTTAGTGTTATTTTTCTGCATATCACACTCATTCGTGATAAAGTTAAAGCTGGAATTGTTGCAACAATGTTGCCACACGACTAAATAGAATGAAAAAATATTTTATCACGCATATTGTGGCTGATTGAAGAACTTCAGGGCAATCTGAAGTACGATGAAAAAAAATTGTTAATAAAAATCTCTATCTTTCTTTTTACAGAATTACGTCTTGAAGGTCCACCCGGAACTATGGCAGTCCTTTATGATAAACAGATTGTCTATATACCCGTTGGTCATAGGATTACTGCCAGCTTGAACGGACTTATTTATACGGGTAAGATGATTAGAAAACCAAAATAAAATCGTAAACAAATATTATAGAATTAGTTCCCAGAGGTGATCCGGACGCGTATAATCGAGCAGCTATTAATGTACACCATTATGCACTCAGTGATCTAGAGGGTATTTTTGGCACAAAATTCCGAAAAAAGTACCTTAATAATATAAATAGCATGGCTACTTTTTCGAAAAGTTGGTCGTTTATTGCTCAAACCATTTTTTTTACAAATACATTATTTATCAACAAAAATCTTCTTCTGAAATATTTTTCGGAAGGTTTGAAAAAAGAGAAGACTTTTTCCTGTCTACACTTTTTTCTTAAAATTGACCTCATTCAAGTTATAGCGTTATTGACAGTTTGTTTACAAAGTAATTCAAAAGATGGCCTGCTTTTGATAACTAAGTATAGAATATTGCACACAAAGTTATTCTTTATAACAGTATAACTTGAAAACAATCAATTTGAGAAAAATATGTAATCAGAAAAAAGGCTTGGTTGGAACCTTCTGCAAAATATTTTATAGAATATTTTTTTATAAATAACGTTTAGGAAAACTTGTTGGAATAATCGTCGCGCAACCTTTTGAAATATTATTCTGCATGTTCATTATCAAGGCCCCAATTCCACTTCAAATCAGGTCAAAATTCAAGAAAAATGTAGATCGTTGTCTCAGAATGATTTAGTATTTAGATGTATAGTGAAAACGAAGAATGTCGTATTCAAAAAAATTGACATACATTTTTACATTCTCATCTCAATGAGAAGGTATTGGTTTTATGTGAAAAATGACTTTCGCGGATGCAATCAAATGTCGACGTTTTGAGGCCCCCGACTCAGAAAAAATGGTTTTTACGAAGGTGTCTGTCTGCCTGTAGTCTGTAGTATGGTGTAGGCACGATAACTTTCGAAAGATTGATCAGATTGGATTGTGCTTTGGCACAGTTTTTAAGGGCCTAAAAAAAAAGAACGAGTTCGCTGTCCAGCGATTTTGGATAAAAATTCAAAGACTGAGCACATTTTGAAAATTTTTGAGGCACAACGTTTTGAATTTTTTCGAAAAATCGAAAATTCAAATTTTGATCGCACAAAAAATAATTAACAATTAAAAATTCCATTTTGTAGTCAAGCTACGCAAGATGCAAGAAAATATGAAGCACAACAATTATGTATCCAAAAAAGATCTACAAATTTGTTATTAATCACTTTTTGATAGGACGTGTAGCTTTTGTTTTATTCGTAAAAAAACATCATTAAAAATAAAAAAATTACATTTTTGGACAAACGACACAGACTACGAGAAAAACTGAATAGACAGAAGTTGCTCATCCGAAAAACAGCTACAAATTTTTTATGAACAATTTTCGATAGGATGCTTAGTTTTTGTTTTTATCGCAAAATATAAGATTAAAAATAAAAAAATTTAATGTTTTGGAAAACGACATGTGGAAAGAAAAAAAATTATAGGCAAACTTGTTCACTCAAAGAGGATGTACAAATTTGGCATTTATGATTTTTAGAAAGAGCGAGTAGTTTGTCTCAATCGTAAAAAATAAGAATAAAAATAACAAAATTAAATTTTTGGAATGTTATTATTATGAGAGAAGTTGTAGGCTACGGAAGCTACGATCATGGTTCCTTAAAGCAACTATTATTTGAATATAGCTATAACTATAATTATTATTATTATACCATTAAGCCGTTTCCCTTTCGGGGTAGGCGTGAATTGCTTGGTTGGAAAGTAGTAGTGTGTATGGGTATATAGGTAGAGGGTAAATAGGTATATAGGTGTAAGGTATAGATATTTTAGATTGATCTAAAATTCTCTTGTTATTTATTTAGATAGCACGTTCACTCCGCAACACTGCTCCGACCCAGGTTGCTGATCAATCTCTCTAGCGATCACCCCACGTGGAGAGCCTCACAAAATTGTAATGTGTGACTCGACACTTGGGCCCATTAGTATTTAAGGTTTATAAACTATCTGTCGCCAAACTATTCTGTCCTGACATACTTCACTAGCTACATTCACGTCCATGTATTTTTGTATGCAAGCTCTCCTCATTGTATGGCTTCGCATGTCTCTTCGAATTAGTGTCTTATTCACAGACTCTATCCATGCTTTCGGCGGTCTACCTCAGGGCTTTCTGCCATTTATTTTACATTTATACACCTGTTTGGTCAGCCGTTCATCTTTCATTCTTTTAAGATGTCCGAACCCCCTTAGCTGATTTCTTTTCCATATATCAACTAGTGTCTCCCCTGTACCACATTCTTTGAGGATTATCTCGTTTCGCACTTTGTCCATCAGTGTTTTCCCGCATATTATGCTCAGAGCGTTCATGCGGATCGCGTTAATTTTACTCTTGTCCTTTTCTTGACATGTACATGTCTCGCTACCGTATACTATAACCGGTACAATTAATGCGCCTATCTAACTCCCCATCTATTTTTCCGTCGCTTGTGAATAGGCTACCTAGATATACGTATTTGTCAACTTGCTCTAAGCTCTAATCATGCAGGACAATATTGCACATTGTCTTCTCACCTTTTCCTTCAAACACCATTACCTTTGTTTTATTTGCGTTAATTTTGAGGCCCATGTTCTTCATGCTTGTATTAAGTTTATTCAAAATTCGTTGCAAGTCTTTGATTGACTCTGCCATAACAATCTTGTCATCTTCGAAAGCCAAACCACGCACCTTCACCGTTTCGAGATCTACACCTTCTTATTCAGAGGGCCATTCTTAGAGATTTGTCCATAAAAATTATAAATAGCCATGCGTACATAACGCATCCTTGTCTAACACCCTGCGTAATATTAAACCAGTCACTCAGTTTCCCATCAACCCTTACACTTGCTTTACTGCCTGCATATATTGCTTGTATTGCTTGTAGGAGCCATTCGCGGAGTCCGTACTCTTTAAGGACTTCCCAAAGTTTATTTCTATTTACCTTGTCAAATGCTTTTTCTGGGTCAACAAATGCACAGAAAACTTTCTTTCCTACTCTTAAGATTTTTTCTGTGATCTGTCTTAAGCTAAATATCTTATCTGTACATGATCTTCCAAGCATAAACCTACATTGGGCTTCCCAAATCTTTTCTTCTGTAATTTCCATTGCCCTACGAATAAGTATTTTTGAGTATATTTTACTCACGGTACTTAGTAAGCTGATACCTCTATATTTATTGCAGTTATTTTTATCTCCCTTCCTTTTGTATATTGGTACTATAATCGCTTTTCTGCAATCGTCTGGACTTGTCCAGTCTCAGTACATAAATTTATCAATTCGCACAACTTGTGAGGTATGTACTCGCAACCGTATTTAAGCATTTCAGCGCTAATATTGTGCAAACCAGCAGCCATACCATTTTTGAAGTTCTTAATTATATATCTAAGTTCAGTGACACAGACTTTCTCAATTATTTTTTCTAATTCGTGACGTTCTATGTCGCAGTTCTGCTGCCCTATATCTTCACCACCTAACAATTCTTTGAAAGAGTCTTTCAAAGCGTCTACTATCCCTTCTGTATCATATAGCATTTCACCTTTGCTGTTTCTCATGCTCACAAGCTCTGTATTTTTACTTTCCTTCATCTATTTAAATATTGCTTTCATGGTTCCTTAAAAGTCGTTTTGTAATTTCTTCTCTTCTTCTTCTCTGATTTTATCTTTACTTTCCTTGACTATTCGTTTAACTTTTCTCTTTTTGTGTCTGTAATCACTTTCAAGCCTATTTCTTTTCTCATCGCTAAGACCTGTGATGTTTAACTTTCTCTCGTACTCTTTTTTCTTTTATTTTTGGGCTGCCTTAATTTCATCATTCCACCATGCACTACCAGCTTTTCTTCCTACAACCGCTGTATCACGTAATTCAATCGCAGTTTTAACAATGTTATCCCGTAACGTAGTCCACAAGCCCTCTACATCTTCATTGCTTCTAAACCCCTCCCAAGTTGCCTCATCTACGCGTTCGTTTATCTTATTCTGAAAATCTATACGCACTTCCGTTTTCTGTAAATTTTCAATCTTGATTCGCATTTGTTTAGTTTTTGTTGCTTTCTTTCTTCTCCATCCCCGCCCTAAGTTTATTTTGGAGACTAAAAGGTAATGATCAGTACTGCATTCGGAGCCCCTCATGACTCTTGTATCTTTAATTAGTTCTCTTAGTCTTTCATCTGCAATAACGAAGTCAATTACACTGCGGCTATTTCCTTTACACCAGGTGTACGTGTGGATCATTTTACGTCGAAACCAAGTATTCGTAATGAATAGGCCATTTTCTAAGCATAAGCTAACTAACTTTTCCCTGTTATAATTTTTCCTTGGTTCCCCAAATTTACCTAGAACCCTTTCCGTATCGATATCTTGACGTTGGACGCCCACCCATCAATTCATATCTCCTAGCAACATTATTCTTTCACCATGATCGCAGGTACTAATTGTATCATTTAAAGTGTCCCAGAAGGCGTTTTTGACTTCCCTCGGGTATACATTTTTGGAAAAACGACACAAGCTACAATAACTTTCTATTAAACAACATTTTTCGCCTAAATTATATCTACAAATTTTCTTAGAACCACTTTACATCAGTAGGCGTATTTTCAGTTTAAATCAGAAAAAATAACGTTGAAAATAAACAAATTAAATTTATGGAGAAATGACACAAGCTACAACAAAATGTAAAATAACAATATTTTGTATATAGGATGCACTTTATTTTATAAATATAAAAACAAGACAATGAAATTACGTATGTTTCAATACCAATGCATATTATTAATTGTGATAATATAAATTTATTGAAATGATAGATTTTTCAGGGTGGCTGAGAATAAAAATTAGTGCAAAAGAAGGAGCAAATATTGAAGTAATCATGAAAAATAACATTTGTACATTATTTTGCAAAATCCTGATAAGCAGTTCCATCTTGAGATACAGAAATAAATATGATATAAATTTAATATAGTAATGTTAAACATAATGTAGAAAAGTTCCGATTTTTTACAAAATCGAGTGCGTAGAATGAGATTCTTGATGAGAATGTGTTCGTTAAAGCCAAAGAAGCTTTAACAAAAGAGAATTCACAATCACCAAATTACAGTTGTAGATGTTTAAAAGGTCTGTGCACAAATATCGGGGAAATACAAAGACCGAGCGCGTAGCGCGAGGTGAATACATCATCGAGCGCGAAGCACGAGAAAAATATATTATCGAGCGCGAAGCGCGATTATCAACAGTTGAGAGCGCGTTCGATTGTTTTGAACCGCACTTACTACAACTATGTTTGGTGTTGTCATTGTTGTTCCCACGAGCAGCTAGGGAAAAGGTTACGTCCGTCCTTGCAGAGCCCCGCATGCAAGGATAAGGCTGCATACTCTGAGAGGTCGCCCGGTATCTCAGAGTCACCGTTTGAGACACCTCACCCAGGTGCCATTCAGCTTTCGGCACGGTTGTCACGCCTCCGCTTAGGGGTTATTCCTTCGGGACCATCCCTGGACAATTGTCCGCGACTGCTTATTAATTATTGTAACCATATTCAGCAGAAACCCTTGGTACAGGGACCCTCTATCCGCAACCCGAGGACGCGTTCGGCGGCTTTGTCATAGGCCCTTCGGTTCAATTCCTAAGGAATCAAAACCGAAAACCGAATGGAGGCTCCGGGGAATATATATAATGACTATATACCACTACTCCCATACAATGATATCTTTATTATAAACATACATCGATTTATACCTTTCCCTTATAGCTCATGTGACATTTATTGTTCAGAATAACGATCACGGTAATTCACCTTTGGGCCCCTGTGATACGTACCTGGGTTGTTCCAAAGGGGCGGACATTTTGCACTTTACGGGCGCATGCCTGGAACGTTCCGAAGGTACCCGCGGGACGTTCTAGGTACGCTTATAAAATGTTCCGTGCTATTAGGGAACTGAGAGGCGGAAAATTTGCTTCCGAAAAGTTTACCAGTTACGCAGCGGCAATTTTTTGTCTTCTGTGGCAGTCACTTTGATTTTCAAGCAGCAGTTTTCCTCGGGCGCTTAAAACCTGGTTCTTGTCGCTGCAGGCCGCTGCTTGCATGTTTGAGCGCGCCTAGGGCGCGCGACTGTTGCTTCTCGCGCTTCGCGCTCGATGATGTATTCACCTCGCGCTACGCGCTCGGTCTTTGTATATCCCCCACATTTGCGCCTAGACCCTTTAAAAGTAAAGGTCAAATCATCGACAACTGTAATTTCGTGATTGTGAATTCTCTTTTGTTAAAGCTCCTTTGGTCTTAACAAACACATTCTCATCACGTATCTCGTACTTCGCACTCAAGCTGATACTGCCTATTCAGATTTTGCAAAATTATATACACACTTTGTCTTGTTTTTATGATTGTAGACAAATGTGCTTTCTATAAAGAAATGTTGTTATTATACATCTTATTCCAACGTCTGTCCTTTCTCCATAAATTTAATTTGTTTACTTTCAACGTTATTTTTTATGATTTAAACTGAAAATACGCTTGTGTCATTTTCCAAGAAGTAAAGTTCTCATTTTTGATGCATTTTTATAACAAGAGTTTATAACAAATTTG
>CAKNWT010332112.1:2725-13127 GCA_932066315.1 Andricus coriarius
TCCATTTTTATTTAAGAGAATTAATTTTGAATAAAAAAATGCATTTTCTACACAACAGTTTAATTTTCTACAAAATAGTTAAATTTTCAATTTAAAAATTAATTTTGAATAAAAAATAGGAATTTTCAACACAGGAGTTTCATTTTTTACCAAAAAGGCGAATTTTCAAAAAAATACATAAATTTCTAACCAAACAGTTGCATTTTCAACCAAAATATTGAATATGCAGGCGAAAAGGATGAATTTTCTACAAAGCAGTTTAATTTTCAACTATGAATATTCCACAAAAAAAATGAATTTTGGGCGTTCGACCAATGGAAAGAAATTATCTGAAAATGAAATCCTGCAAAAGTAGAAATTTTTTAACATAAACTTATAATTTTCACATCAAAGAAAAACTAAAGGTAAAAGTGATATTTTTTGTTGTTTCCATATAGGTATCAACTCAGTTAAAATATCATCTTAGCAAGAATGAATTTGCATCCAGCGAGTAATTTTACATGAACAATGAATCAAGTACTGAACTGTGGCTAGTTTTAAATGAAGAGTTAAATGTGGATTTAAAAACATAAAATGTTAAAAAGTAGAACAATTTTATACTGTTAGTTACTCAGTTTTGGTATTGGCAAGTATAGTAAAAAATAATCGAGAATTCAGGTTTCTAATATTTCTAATTATATAGAACAAAGAAATCTCATAAAGGCAATTCCGGATATATAACGCAAATAGAACAACAAACATTCGGTGGTATTAGGATATTCTCATACTAGCCTTCTCAGATTATATAGAACAGAATTTAAGGTACTTGACTGATAAGACATATACCAAATCACTTTTTAGAGAGGAGTTTAGTTCCCCCTTTCAAACAACAGCAGTATCTGAAGCATCTTCTCCTCAAAGACCTCTATCCTTTCACAGTATGGGAACCGATGACATTCAACGAGTCATATTACACTGGTTTACAAAGAAAAAGGTGATGACTATTTGACAAGACCACTTTATCCTTATGTATTTTGACGCGATGAATATGAATCCGAGGTCGATTTACCTCCATCACGTCAGGTTCAAGATAATTCCAAGGTCAAATACAGAAAAAACCGTGCAATAATCTTCAAAAAGCTTTTACATATGTTTTTGCGGTCGCTGATTCCAAATCCGAGGTCCATTTTCCGCCACCGCGTCAGGTTCAAGGGCATTTCAAGGTCAAATACAGGAAAAGCCGTATAATAAACTTCAACAACCGTTTTGGGGTTGCTGAATCTCGCTTGCTGGAGTTCACCAGCGACACATCTTTTGGATTCAATTTGCTAAACTCAGAGTACCCCGCACAATTCACATGAAAATCCGGCCCCTGACAAATTGACTGAAATTGCAATATAATATAGCGCCTAAAACTATTCTATCTGGTCAAAGACAAAACTTGCAATCTGAATTAATGAAGCAATTTGAGGATGCACACAGAATTCAATATGTAAAGGCCATACCACGCTGGAAGCACCAGTTCCCGTTAGATCACTGAAGTTAAGCAGTGTTGGGCGCGGGGTTAGTACTTGGATGGGTGACCGTCTGATACTACTGCGTTGCTGTTGGCGGTCGTGGGTGTGGTGAGCCCACACTTGTAGTTATTTACTACAAGAAACTATCCATCTAAAAAACATTACCCGAATCGGGTAGTGTCACGCTTACCCCTAGAGGCTCGCCGAAAGGGAAATAGCTTAATGATATACAAAGCCTCCTGATCAAAAAATCCTAATGGGTACCAGTCCAAAAAATCAAAAATTTTCGAGATAGGTGGGGTTGAACGCGAAAAATGTAACCACAAGCGAATCTAATGTCCCGCTTGAAACTTGAAGATGAGGTTGCACTTCATAACATGCATTTTCTGTTATTTTCACCTGAAGGTGACCTTTAAATGACCTTAAACTGACCTTCAGAGATCAAACGAACAACGGATTCGGATTCAGCAACCCCAAAAAGGTTGGTGAAGTTTATTGCACGACTTTTCCCGTATTTGACCTTGAAATGACCTTGAGCCTGACGTCATGGAGGTAAATAGACCTTGGATTCATATTCAGCGCATCCAAATACATAAGGATAAAGTGGTCTTGTCAAATAGTCATCACGAGGAAGCGAGGAATAACAGATGAAAAATAAAACAATATTTAATATAATCATAGAACCCGAAGAAATCTTGAAATTATCCCATATCGAACCAAGTGTAAGAAGACAAATAAACAAGATTATCCATGCATATCAGTAATTATTCACCTTACCTGGTGACCCTTTACGTTCCATCACATTAACACACCATTAAATCACACTAAATTAAGTCAAGGTTGTCAACTTAAGATCACATAAAGTCTCCAAGTCCATAAATCATTTGGTATACAACACAGTGAAGATCTTTCAAAAAAGGAACTCTTGGACACTCACAATCACCTTTTAATTGGCCACTTTGTTAATTCCCAAAAAAAGGAAATAAACTCTGAATAGTCATCGACTGCAGAGAACTAAACAATGATACAGACCAGGACGCTTATCCTTTACCAGTTATAGGCGATATTCTGGATCATCTCGGAAAAGCAAAGTTCTTGGCCTTTGGCTTAAAAATGCTCCGGCCACATTCCCACGAATTATGGTCAACGCTTTTAAAGGACTAATAGGAAAAGAATGCTTTGTCTACATTGATAACAACTACGTGTTTAGGAAATCCTTAAAGGACCATAATAAAACTTTGTAACCGTTCTAGAAAGATTTGAACAACTCCAACTAAAATTAGTAAATGATGAAGAACCCAAAACCACCAAGAAGTTTAATCGCTTCTAGTACTTGCGGCATATCATAGTTAGTTTATTTTTAAAAACTTCTCATTTATAGCGAAAACATGGACTCATTCATATCAAGAACGCTAAATAAAGACGAGGAAAACTACAACATCAGTGAAAAAGAACTACTAGCCATAGTAGGAGCAGTCGGAAGTGTAAGGCAGTACTTACGTGAAAGAGAATAAAACAGCTACCTGAAATTGAAAAATAGAAATCTCACAGAAATAATTACATTAAGGCATTAAGATAAAAAGGAAAAATTGAAATATCCCACAGAAAGACATCAGAGTCATCCACAGATTCAGATGTGAAACACAAGGTAAAAGAAACATCTGAAAAACTCCATGTCAACTGGTACAACGAACTTATGGAATCGCGATTAGACCCCGTTGCTAATAAACGCGTCAAAAGTGAACCAAATACTGCAGGGAAAGAATATGAGCAAATTAATTTTTAAAAAGTGTGCCAAAATATGATGAAGAAAGTTGGTTGAAATACTTAGTTTGGTTTATAGACGAAATTAGGGATAGAAAATTAACCCTAGGGGGACTGCAATTCGAAGATCCAATATTTACTCCTGTGCAGAAGGAAGTAATCCAAGAACTAATCTCATTTTTATCCAATTATTATCCAGATACAAGATACCATTTATGCTTTCTAATAATCAAGAACTCAACAAAACCGAATAAGAACAAATCATCAAAGAGGCTCACTCGACTCACCAGGAGAGAAGAATACTTTAGAACGAGCTTAGAAGATTGGCATATGGTTAGGAGAGGACGAACATATTATAAACTACGTCACAAAATTTCATATGTATCAATTTCAAAAAATAACCAGAATAACCAATCAAGCATCCAGTGTCTTACCCGGCATCCCAACAAATCCCAATAACAAAATTGTTTCGGATATCTTCGGACCTTTACGTGAAAACCGGAAAGGCAATAAGTATATACTAAGTACCCCGGATAGATTAATAAGATATACTGAGGTATACCAAGGTATACCTTTGCGGAATGAAACGTCAAATTCTCTCATCGATGGACTTTTAAAAACTTATATCTACATTTTTGGTGCGCCTAAAACTATTCTATCTGGTCAAAGCCATTTTTAGCAGAGAACCAAGAAAAAACTGAAAAACGACTAGAGGAAGGAATAGTAAGAATGCATTCACTCTATAAATCTGGGAAAAAAGTAAATAATTAAAAAGAATACTAAAACTAAACAAACTAGAGCATAGTTGCAAAGGTCCATATAAAGTAATAGATCTAATAGACAACATCAATTTGATATCGAGATCCAAAACGCCAACACGGCTACTGAAGTAGAGGAGGTTAAAGATGCCCTCGAAGCTTTTCTTGGGATATAGAAAGATGGCGAGATGAAAATAACTCTCTACAAGAACAGCTACATGGGAAACCAAATGGCTTTCGTTGAGATGGGTTCTTTAGCGGTTGCTAAGGTATTGAATTCCAAAAGGACATAAGCGCCAATATTTTGTCGGGAATTTTCGCGGGAATGCTGGGCCTGTTTGATTGGATGGCATCATGGGCTGGTTATTAAGGGGGCTGATGCGGTCCAGTGAGCGAGGACAGCAGTTCTCTTGCCGACTTTCGACGCGAAGGTTGAGGTTGGTCCCGTCGGAGTGGACCCGCTTGGATTTGCTCGCGCCGCGTGGGAGTCTGATTATCGAGTTGTGATATCTTCGTTAATTTGATCACCTTCAGTTGTGATATCTTCGTTAATTTGATCTGGTTCAGTTGTGTTACTTCGTTATACTGTTTCTCTGCAGTGGTGTTGAAATAAACCGAGTTAATTGTGTTCTTGAGATCTTGGTTTAAATTATTTTCCTACAAAATCAGAAGTGGGATACGTGACTGTGCGAACGGGAAAGAAAAAAAACAGGTGTGGCGGATGGTAAAAGAGAACGAGATGGACGACGCCGGAATCGAGAGAGGCGGTCAGGGGATCGAGGCCAACGACGATCGAGAAGCCGAGGTCAAGAGAGACATCGCTCGCGTAGTCCCAGGGATGAGGACAGAGTACGACGATGGTCCCAAGCAGGTATTAAACGTCGCAGCAGGACGCCGCCATTACCAAGAATCCGAAACCATGACAAAGAACGCAGCCAATCTGAAAACACTGAAGGAAGCCAGGTATCGGACATAGCTAAGCTGTCAGGTATACTATAAGGTACCTTTTCCGGAGGGTCGAGACGCTCGCACTAAACTAATGAAAAGATTTTACCCGAATTCAATCCAGACACGAATAATCTCACCGCGAGGGAATGGGTGGATAAAGTTAACGCGAGCGGGGTAATGTATGATTGGGATGACCGAACTAGGTTGTATCTTTCGACCTTTAAACTAAAAGGAAACGCGAAACTTTGGGTAGAGGGATTATCGGAACCCTTTTTGTCTTAGGATGCCCTGTCAATCGCAATTGTGAGACAGTTCCCAGCTGAGATTAGCTTCGGAAAACTATTAGAGGACGCGGTTTTGTACAAAAGTTCACCTGATCAAGACCTCCAGACATACTGTTTCACGAAGGTTAGCGAAATAAATAAATTAAAATAAGAAATAACTGAGGATAAAATTGTCAACGTCGTCGCGCGCGGCATTCAAGATGAGAACGTTCGAACTATATTATTAGTGGCTCGTTGCAAAACTATTCCAGAGCTGAACGCTCGTCTGTGGGTTTTCCCGAAACCTAAAACAAGCACAAAAGTCAAGGACGACAAAACAGCGCGGGACAAAAGGAGTGCGAGCTCGCGGAGCGAAAATAACCGCAAGAGAGGCTCAAATGTGGAAAACGAGTGTTTTCTGTGTGGAAAGAAAGATCATTTCAAGCGGGATTGCCCGGAGTACAAAAGGCTCAAATCCTTGAGGGCCCAATCGGCGGGCGGGGGGCCTCCCGAAGAGGAGTTTCCCAAAAAGGCCAAAGTCGAATCAGATAAAAAAAAAGTGCGGGTACTGCGGACTGAACAATCACGTTGAGGACAATTGCTTTAAGACAAAGGCTAAAGAAAAAAACAAAAGATCGGAATGACGCCAGAGCGGGACTGTGAGCACACGACGTAAAGAAATCCCCTGGTCCCAGTCAGCAGGCTGAGAGGGGCCACGCGTATCAGTACATTCGAAAAGGCTGGAGATGTATTATCGGGTTTCAATTACGCCACCGTGATACCCATTGCTCACTCGTATGTCAATTGTGAAATAGACGGAATTTCCCTACACTTGAAATTTTATATCGCTCACGACGACCAGCTATCGTATTCGATCTTAATCGGACGGAACGTTTTCGAATCTGAAATAGAGGTCGTGAGCGATGCAAAGCAAATAAAATTCGTAAGAAAAACGCTACCCTGGGACGTAAAGTAGAGTCAATACTCGAAGTAAACAGCATCAATAAGCTGAGATCAATCGAAGGAAAAGGCATCTGCGCGGAGAATCTTACTCGAGCGCAGAAAGAAATACTGTTGGCGCTATTAAATCAATATAGGGAATCGGTCGCGTTCGATATAACACAGCTGAAACAAGCAAAGGTTGAACCGATTAAAATCGAGTTAATCGATGATAAACCAGTGGTGTATAAGCCCTACCGTTTATCCAGGGACGAACGCGACAGATTAAAAGCACTCACAGACAAAATGCTCGAAGCGGGAATAGTTCAAGAAAGTGCGTCCCCGTATGGGAGTCCTACTTTCTTAGTAAAAAAGAAGGACGGCGAAGACCGGATGGTAAATAACTTCCGCGGCTTGAATGCTAAAACCAAACGAATGAACTACCCGTTCCCCTTGATAGACGACTTGATCGACAAATTAAAAGGAAACTCGCTGTTTATTAGTCTCGACTTGAAGAGCGGATTCTACCAAGTTCCCATACACCCAGAGTCTATAGAAAAAACCGCGGTCATCACGCAGGACGGGTTTTATTAGTACCATTTGCGGGTAGCCATGGGCCTGGCAAGTGCGGCGGTTTATTTTCAGAAAATTATGGAGATGGTGCTAGCAAAGCGGATACTGAGCCTTACATGGACGACGCACTGTTGGCCGTAAATAGCATTGAAGAAGGGTTTGAGAAGCTCGATGAAATTCTGTCGATATTTTCCGTGCATGACCTGTCTATAAACTTGGAAAAGTGCAAGTTTTACTTATCTAAAGTGGAGTATTTGGGTAAAGAGATCACCAAGGATGGTATCAGGCCAGGAAAGCGCAAAACGCGAGCAATAGAAGAAGCTCCCGAGAAGTTTGCTATGAAAGTGGCACCTCTAACTGACTTATTAAAAAAGGAAGCTGTGTGGCACTGGGGGCGCGAACAAGTGGAAGCGGTCAAAAATGTCAAGCGAATCTTATGCGCACGACCGGTTTTAGTATTTTTTGATCCAGCTTGAGAAACCGAGGTGCATACCGATGCTAGCTCGTTGGGCATCGCAGGGATGCTAATCCAAAAATCAGGGAAAGAGAAAAAGGTGGTGGCGTATTATAGTCGGAAGACGACAGATGTTGAACGACACCACCACTCGTACGATCTCGAGTCGCTGGCGGTGTACGGCTCCCTGAAATTCTTCCGGGTCTATATGTTGGGAAAAAGGTACACGGTCGTAACGGATTGCATCGCAGTGCGCGCCACTGCAAGTAAAAAGGACATCCAACCGCGAGTGCCTGGATGGTGGGCATACTTGCAGGATTACGATTTCGACATCGTATATCGACCTGCAGCTCAGGTAGCCCATGTGGACTATCTGAACCGTAACCCTGTAGAATGCTCATCGATCAAGATAACCCACGGGGAATGGATTAGGGCAGCTCAAGCTCAAGACTACGAGATTGAGGACATCCGAAAGGTCTTGGAGTCGGGGGAGAAACAGCCAGAAGTAAAACACTATTTCGATCTATACGACCTAAAGGGGGGCGTAGTGTTTAGAAGAACCGAAGAAGGAAACCAATCGTTAGTGCCCAGAGCGGCCAGGTGGAACGTGGTTAAATCTTGCCATGATGATCAGGGGCACTTTGCTCTAAACAAGACGCTTGAACTAATCAAGAAGCGGTACTGGTTGAAAGGGATGCGACCGTTTGCAGGGAAATATGTCAACGCGTGTCTCGACTGTCTATATTACAAATCGAAATCGGGTCGCAAACCGGGGTTTCTTCATCCAATCGAAAAGGTGGCTGTGCCGTTTCATACGATACACGTAGACCACGTTGGCCCATTCATTCGTTCGAAAAGTAAGAACACCCAGTTGCTAACCATTATTGACGGGCTTACCAAATTTTGTGTACTCGAGCCTGTCAGGAATACCAAGGCTAAGCACGTGATAAAAGCTTTGGATCAATTGTTTGCTTTATTTGGAGCGCCGATGAGAATAATTAGCGACAAAGGGGCGGCCTTTACATCGCACTCTTTTCAGCGTTATTGTAAGGATCTGAATGTCAAACACATTCAGAATGCCACGGCAACGCCCAGGGCGAACGGGCTGTGCGAAAGGTTGAATCAGACTGTTCTGAACTCGCTAGCGACTACGAGCGCTGGAACCGACGAGAATAGTTGGGATAGGCAGGTGAAGAAGGTGCAAAGCGCCATAAACTGTACTTCAAATCGATCAGCAAAGAAAACTCCAGCGCAACTTCTTCTGGGATACAAACCAAGGGGAATAGACGACGCGAAACTATCAGCCGAAGTCCAAAATACGTTAGATCAGTTGGGTCTACAAGAACTACGAAGGGACGCTAAGGAGGCAATTGATCGTGAGCAAGAGGAGCAGAAAAGGGCGTTTGATGCCAAGCGCTACAGGGCTCCTAAATATCAGATAGGCGGCGTGGTCATGGTAGATACCGTGGCTCCAGCAACAGGACAAAGCCGGAAGCTGGCTGCCAAGGCTAACGGACCATTCAAAGTTACAGCCACACTGCCAAATGACCGCTACGAGGTGCGAGATCTCAGGGACATGAGAAGGAAGAACCAAAAGGCGATCGTAGCAGTGGATAAGCTTCGAAAGTGGGTTACTTTCGACGCAATGGAGTAATAGAGAGTGAACCAAAGACACATGTAAAAGTCTCAAATAATTGTGATTAAGTAAAAGAAAGCCAAGTCACGAGAATTGGAGCCCGTTCGAGGTCAGGAAAGTGTGGCGGAGAAAATCTCGAGGCGGAGGCTAGATGACTGGGGTCAAGTTTTCAAATCCAGGTGCAAGTCTAGCCAGACGAGCGCGGAACTGGGTTAGAGGCGGAGGCCGGGGCCAAATAAAGTCAGAGTCGGAGTCGAGAATGGATCGAAATTGCTAAAGGGTGCTTTAGCGACCGAAGGATCTCGGCGAGCCCCGGGAGCTAGAGAAGAGGAAAAAAAAGGGGGAGCAAACATATCTAAATAACGAAGTTCATATGTTACAGAATTTATCGAGAAGCGAACGAGGACGATCGCAGGACCAGGATGGCCGATTGTCGGGAATTTTTGCGGGAATGCTGGGCCTGTTTGATTGGATGGCATCATGGGTTGGTTGTTGAGGGGGCCGATGCGGGGCAGTGAGCGAGGTCAGCAGTTCTCTTGCCGACTTTCGTCGCGAAGGTTGAGGTTGGTCACGTCGGAGTGGACCCGGTTGGATTCGCTCGCGCCGCTTGGGAGTCTGATTATCGAGTTGTGATATCTTCGTTAATTTGATCATCTTCAGTTGTGATAACTTCGTTAATTTGATCTGGTTCAGTTGTGTTACTTCGTTATACTCTTTCTCTGCAGTGGTGTTGAAATAAACCGAGTTAATTGTGTTCTTGAGATCTTGTTTTAAATTATTTTCCTACAATTTGACACAGCAAAAGGGCATAAGCGCTAAAGTTTGGAATTTCAAATGAGCGTAAGCCCCAATATTTGACATGTAAGGAGGCCAAGCAAAATATCTGAACGACTTTTTTAATCACATAATAGGCCACGCAACCCTTTTTGTAGGCGCATGGCGCCTGCTATGACTAATTGTAACTTCTGAGGTTCTTTATCTCGGCGAAATATAATTCTTAAGATATGAATAAGGGTTTTTGCGGAGAAGAAGAACCTTATGAGTAAAACAAGTTTAAACTCTGAATTAGTTCACACAATTTCTTAATAATTGTTGTTGAAATACAATCTATTATGAAAAGCTATTATTATTAAAAAAAAGTATTCCACTGTAAAAAACTTTTTTTGATTATCTATGCAGAAACTAATTATGCGAAATTTAAATAACAACCCTTAGAAACTGTAGAAGACGTTAAAACCGCCTGTATTAAAGTAATATTATTGGATGATTTAGCCAAGGACGCGAATAAATATTGCATAATTTCTGAGTAATCGTAAAAAATGTTTAACCCTACAATCGAAATTTTTGTAAATCAACATATTTGACCGTCATAAATGAAGGTCAAAATAAGTTAAATTTTTTTCGAATTTCGGCCTGTAAAAGACAACATTTTTTATTGATATTAAAATAGCTACAAATCGCTGAACTCGATGGTACCCGCAAAAAAAACTATCCGCATCCCCCTCGATAAATATTTGTCCGAATGGCAAAACCATATACTCCTTTTAGAATTTTTAATATCTGATCATTAT
>CAKNWT010332112.1:13227-23717 GCA_932066315.1 Andricus coriarius
TGTTTACATTTTCGAAAGATAAAATGGAGTTTGCTTTGAGATCTGACGTTGCATCTGATAACCGACAAATCTCGTATTTTTAGCTTCTCGCAGAAATTTCCATTTCAAGAATAAATACTTTTTGTGACGACTCAGCAATTACGCAAGATTTATTCGTGTTTTCGGTCCAGATTAAAAAAGTTTACATGAATTAAAAAAAAAATTCAGCGACAATTTTCTAGATTTAGCAATGATTTGCACGCGCAAAATTTCAGAGGTTATGAATATGACACAAAATTTTCTCAACTTTCCAACTTTTGTTTAAAAATCTCGGAAGAGATTAATATAATGTCGAGCACACTGTCATTATGCACGTCCTCATTCGAATAAAATTTTCGAAATTTGCGTTTTTTCTGAAATTTTCAACTTCTTATTCACTTTTCACTTGGAGTGAGTTAATATTAAATTTGGTATGGCAAAAATAACTGTTCAAACATATTATTATTGTCTATAGCTCTTTTCTTCTATATTAATACTATGTAGTTGCGCTTTTTTCTGAATTTTTTAAATGTTGTCCATTTTTCAATTAGAGTGAAACAATAATTAATTCACGTTATAAACATAATTGTTTAAACAATTTATTATTATTGTTGATAATATTCTCTTTGCTCAATGGCATTATAGCTTATTGTTAATAACTATCTTCATCTATATTAATGTCAGATAGTTGCGGTTTTTTTCCTGAAATTTATAACATTTTGCCTACATTTGACTTAGTGAGGTAATAATGAATGCAAGTTAATAAAAATAGTTAGTTAAACAATTTATTATTGTTTATAACTATTTTATCTTAGATAAGTGCTAAAAAGTTGCAGTTTCTTCTTAAATGTTTAACTTTGCTTCGAATTTTTATTTATGAATAAATTATAAATAAACATTAGAGAGAAACATATTTGAAACAATCTCTTTCTTTTTTCGTGAATATATTCTGCTGGAGGGGGGCTGATATTGAAATATGTTGAATTCTAAATTTTTCTTTTATGCTTTGCAATAAACTTCTTGTTGGAATTTAAAACAAAACTTTTACAAGTCATTTACACACCTATTTCTCCCACCTACTCCTAATCATTCCATTCTTTATTTTTGTCTCTTGTGTAAGATAGCTTTTTTGTTTAAATTATTATTTTTTCAACAGTGGCAAAAGAACAAGAATAATTCACTTCAAAAAGTAAAATACTATTTTATAAATAATTCTTGTTGAGGTTCACTTATTATTTGCTCATAAGTAAAAAGTCACAGCAAAACTAAAAATTTCAGAAAAAAAGAACTTTCTAGCATTACTCTAAGATGATATAGTTATAAACAATAGTCAATTATTTAAATTGACATTGGAAAAAAATAAAAAAAGTCATAATTAGCACCAAAAACTCGCAAAACATTTTTTCACTTATGGGGGTTTTTTGGCACCCTATAAAACAGACTTATGGGCGTGATATTTGAAAAGGAATATTTTATCCTTATTCTTATTCTATACCTAATTGTGAAGGGAAATGTCTAGTTCGAACTCGATTCAGATAATATTGAGGATTCTGAATAAAATTTATAAAAACATTTTTTTTTCTTATAGGAAATACGTGTTAAACTTTATGGGGCTTGAGCCACCTCTAAATATAATTTTTTTTAATGGATTTTTTTTCGTGTGTATTGGAACACATTTTCGGGCGTTATGCATAAAAATTCGAGATTTTTTTTCTCACACCCTACTGGCCATTGACGTGCACAGTTGGGCACTTGCAAAAATACTACGTTCGGCCCCATACTGTGTAGCGCCACCTCCAAAATTTTGTTATAAATCTCAAAATTTTTGTTTCATTTCACAAAATCACAAAATTCTTTCTTTTAGACGACCGTAGTGCCTATAAACTGATCTTCGTTCCCGTATCTTTAAATTTTTCCTCGTACAGTTGCGAAACTTTAAAATCCGAAACTTTAAACTTTGACATCTGGATGTAAGATATTTTAATACATTATTGATTTGGTATTACATATCATGTTCTACTTACTAGCTGAATGAAGAAGTATCATCAAACTAAAGATCAGCGTACTAATAAAAATTCTCATTTTGCTAGAGACAGAGAACTACTTTTTAAAGAATTTCTTGAGTTACAATAATAAGATTTTAAACATATTTTGCTTGTATATATACTATCCATTATATTATTATTAACCAAAATTAGTATCTGCATTTAGGTGTTGAAATGAAGCTGAGATAATCAAGACTAATATAAACGTATTTTTATTGCTATAAAATGATAAAACTTTATTTACCATGAGAGCGTTCACATATTACGTAACAGTAAAAAGTCTGTTATGTAAGGGCGGGGCGCATTTTTCACCCGATTACGTAGCATTTTTTATCGCATGCATTTCTAAAGAAGCAGAGAGCGGAAAAAAGTTTGATATCACATATGTCCAGAAGTGAACGATTTTCTTCCATTACTTTATATCCGTCGGAAAATGCGAAAAAAGATCATAATGAACAAAGTGGCGACGATTTGATCGAAAAATTACAAGTCGTTTATATGCTTTTTTCTCCAATTTCTTGTTGAATTGCGCCTTATGTAAAGAAAACATCCTTTGAGTTTTATTTGGGTTAACAAGTTTTTGTGGCTAACAACTTTTTTTCCCTCAAAATATAATTATCGAATTTTTCTCTCAAACGATGCAAGATTGCGGAATTTTCCGTAGAACTTTTTAAAGTGAGTCAATTTTTTTCTTAGAATTTGATTGAATCAGTTGTTGTTTGTAAGAATAATGAAAAATTTCAATTTTTCATGAAAAAAATCTCGTGACCTCAAACATGATGAAGCACACATAAAACTCGCAGGATGATTTCCTCATAGAAGGCCAAATTTAACAATAAATAAAAGTGTGTTTTTTTATGAAAACAGACTTTTCGAATTTTCAAAAAAATCGTCGCTACTTTCTTAGTTTTTACCTTTTTTCCGACGGATTTCAAAAGAGGACGGTAAAACTCATCAGGATGCGAATAAAATTAAATTATCTGAATTAGATCGAAAACTATAGAATTTTAATGAAAACATTAGTATTTCTTTAAAAAGACGTCGAAATCCAAAGACTTATCATTTCATATACATATTTTGAAATTTGTTTGCCTCTGAACAATGAATTCGGCCTCAGGATTTCTCTATCACGTCAGTTTTTTTAGATATCCTAATCGAAATGTGCAAAAAACACTGTAGTTAAACTTTGAGTTCAAGAGTGTTTTGGCCTTTCTGCAACCAGAGACAAAATCCCACTGATTCTGATGTTCCTCAGTCAGCCAACTGTTAATTTCTTCAGTGACTGACTTACTGGAAATAACTACAACTGGCTCGGGTCCAGTAAAATTTCTTCTTGCTGCTAATTTAGCTAGCCTATCCGATATCTCATTGCCCTTGATACCGCTGTAGAACTGTGACGTAGGACTTCATCTCAATTGTGAAGCCCATTCCGTTTCTTCTACGATATACACCGGCTCCTGCATTCTCCTCGTTCCTGGAGCCATCTGTAAAACAGTTTTCTCCATCACTGGGCAGGTGTGCATCGCCGTTAGCCCATTCCTCTTTCGTGGATAGGCTTACTCGATACTTCTTGTCGAAGAGGTAGCGAGTAGCCATTTTGTCCCTGGACGTGTTCAGGGTCGGCCTCCTCGCGATATTGGCTGGGATCTTCACTGCTGTCGAGATCCTTCTGCCATTCACCAAATTTAGTCTCCAGGCCGCATTCGCAGCCACAACCTTGATGGTGAAATGGAGACGCTCCAAGCGTATTAGAGCAAACATTGCCATGGTGGGTGTCGACTTGGAGGCACCAGTGACGCCTCTCAAAATCAGTGCCCATATCCTTTCCAGTCGAGACTTCACAGTGGACAGCTCGACCCTGCTCCACCAGACCATCGCCGCATAGGTTAGCCTGGGTCGCAAGATCGCTGTGTCGATCCACATAAGTGTCTAAGGTTTCAAGCCCCAGCTTCCCTTCAGCTCTTCTACAGAGCCATAGAGTCGCTACTAGCTTCTTGCACTTTTCTTTCAGGTGCTCGTTCCATAACAGCTTTTTATCCAGAATTACTCCTAGATATGTAGCTTGTTCTTTCATTTTCAGTGTTTTTCCTCTAAGTTTCAGTGTACTCGTGGTCCCCCATTTATACTTTCTGGTGAAAACAACCACGTCTATCTTACTCCAGATGCTGGCCGCGCACGATAACCAGTATATCGTCCGCATAGACTATGACGTGGTTGCCCTGACTCGAGAGTAGATGAAGAAGTTTATCCGCTACTAAGCTCCACAGCAAGGGCGATGAAACTCCTCCCTGCCCTGATCACCTCTCCAGAGATGTTATTGACGGCTCCTTCGATGTCCATAAGGGTTTCAATCGGGAGGACTTTCTCCTTCAGTTGTGCTTCAATTAGGTTCACTGCTCCGCTTAGGGCCGTCGAGTGACCAGTCCTCTAGGCGTGTTGCTTCTTGTGGAGTGACCTCCCTAATAAGACCTTATCGCGGATGTATCTATCCACAAGTCTTTCCACTGTTTTTAGTAGAACAGATGTTAGGCTTATGGGACGGAAATCTTTGGGTAAGGTATAAGCGATCGTTCCTGCTTTCTGATTAAAGACTACTCTCGTGCGACTCCATGCCACCGGGACATGTTCCAACGTCAGTGAAGGACTTCAGGGCCGACCTGCCCATGGCAGGTATGGCAATCTCGTTGTCTAGCCGCCGTTTCGAGCCCAGTTGGGCCGCAGACGACTTTGGGTGCATCTGAGGTGTCTCGTACCCTTTTCTCCAAACCTTAAAAAGCCCGGGAAATGTGCTTTGATCAGGTGAGCCAAGGTATCCCTGTCCGACTCTGAGTGCCCCCCGCCGGGCAATTTCAGAGTGCCGAGAATAGCGTCCGGATTTCGAAGAAGCAGCTTATCCAGTTTAGCCGCTTCAACTCCCCTCTCGATATCTGTGCAAAAGTTGGTCCAGCTCTCTTTCTTTGCCTTGCGTATTGCACCCCTGTATTCATCCCTCGTCGTTGTGAATGAGGCCCATAGTTTATTCGTTTTGCCAGTGCTGGCACGTCGGAACCTCTCTCTGGTTTCCCTGCGAAGCTCTTCGAGTTTCCCATTCCACCAGTGTGTCTCCTCAGCCTCTCAGATTCTTCTAGGTGGACAATTACTTTGATCAGTAGCTTTGATGGCTTCCGTGAAAATTTGGCTGCCACCTCCAGGATATCCACGACTCGAATTGAACTGGGAACCTCTAAAAGTTCACATTTTAGTTCCGTGAAAAACTAATCCCAGTCCATTCTTCTTGGATTTTTTACCCATGTAGGACCAGCGGGTACAATGGATTCGTACACGAACTCAATCTGTGAGTGATCTGAGAGTGTGGGTTCATCTGAATCTCTCCACTTCTTGATGTTATCTCTAAAACTACTGGTACAGAGAGTGATGTCAATGACTTTCTCCCTAACCGAGTTACGGAACGTTGGGGTGTTCCCTGTGTTCAGAATATCTAAATCAGTGATGATTCGATATTCCAGTAGGTCCTCCAGTACCTCTTGAGTTAATGTCCGTGCTGCCCCACAAAGTATGGAGTGGATTGGTATCGCTGTCATAAGGATAATAAGTGACCGTCCGCGAAGAAAGGGACCTAATGCGGAAAAAATCGATTTTCATTTTCTCACACCAATCGATAGTTTATTAGTTACTCTTTCATTTCCCATAATCAGAAATTGTTTAAGTTGAGTACTTTTTTTGTTACTAAGCTACAAACATAGGCATGATAAGCGTACGTGGAGACCGAACGAAAGGCCCACGACAGCCAGCCCCACCACTTACCACATACCTGTACGCGACGTGTCCGTGAGCTACACTGGCTCGTTTCTAAAAGTATATTGATAAGTGGAGGGGGTGCTTTTCGTAGACCCATCCCCGCTACTCGAATGCTGGCTTGCGGACTCTACTACGATCGCCCATCCTGCAAAATTCAGCTTTGACGCATTAGGTCCATTTCTTCGCGGACGGTCACATAAGCCTATCCAAAAACTAGCCTTCCTATTCCTTTGAAATCCGTGGCTTTCACAATCAGGTCTCACGAACGTAGCTCAAGCAGCGGGACATCGTTAACTCCCTTCGCCAGTATGCAGTTCCTTGGCTTGGCCGCCTTGGGTTCTTGGATTAGCGAGATACCTTTGCGCCTTGCAGCCATGCCCCTCTGCAAAACTACAGAAGCTCCTTTGCTGTGATGCAAGTAAACTTGGGTAATGGTTAGACCAGGAGCAGTCCTTTAGATCTGCTGCCGAGTTGAACTGCCCGAAGTGATTGAAGGGCCTGTTGTTGAGGGCCACAAGAGTCCTCGTCTAGGATTCAGGAATCTGAACAACTAGGACATACCTGGTGCCTTCTACTGTGTCCTCTTCCTGAGGCCTGTCGTACCTGACGATTCGCCAGGACGCTGTCTCAAGTGAGGGGTTGAATCTCTCCAACCGTCGGAGTACCTCATACTGGTCTTACAGTTTACCCGGAAACCACGCCGTAACCCACCCACCTTTAAGAGCTGCACCTTCCCACTGCTTTGTCTCGAGCACTGCTTTGAGTAGCCAAGCTTTAGTCGCTAGGTCGGCTGCCACAAATACGAAGAATCCCCTGCAGAAGGAGGTCACGAATTTTGGCAATTTATCTGGGGAGTTCTCTTTCAAAGGCCCTTTAGGTAGCCTCCTTGAAGATCTTATACTGCTCTCTGTTCGCCGGCTGCTGGGCCGCCTTGTGCTTCTTCAAAGGCTTAGTTAACACCGGTGAGGTGTCCTATGAGCCCCTACCTCTTTCTGGGCCTCAGTGCTTGATATCGGCCCTGCAGTTGCCGACGTTCCAGCTCCCGCAGCTGCTCTGCTAGCCTGCTGCGCTTGCCTCTTCAGTCTGCTTTTTAGGGAACCGTTGATGCGTTTTTTCTTGTTGGGGGACTGATTTGCCTCTCTCGTTACCATAGCCTCGTTCAGAGGGATCGTCCATCCCTCAGCACCCGAGGTAGCTGGGGGCACAGCCGCCACCTGAATTTGGCCTGCCGGAGAGACAGATAAGGAGGAAAGGGTTATGTTAAACCTTTTAGGGTTTAACCCCGCTCCGCTACCTCCCTTCCCGAATTCTTCGATTTTTGTTTTGTTTTTGCGTGTTTCATTTTGATCCCACGAGAAGCTAGGAAAATAAAAGGTCCGCTCCTGCAGAGCCCCGCATGCAAGTGACCCCTGGGTGCCAAAGTGCCATGAGCACGATCACTCTACACCCATGGCTTAGGGATGTGGTCACATTGAGTGCGACACTCAATGTTCAAATATCTGCTTGCAGACCACCTTAACAAACGAAGGCCTGTTTCTTGGTCGCTGTGCGGACCGCAGGTCATCCCTGTCTCGATTACAAAGATGTAAATCGGTCCGGTGTTAAATAGGCTCTTTCACCCTTCTACCATCCTTTTCCTCTCACTCAGGAGAGCCCGCTTATAGGCATCGTTTCATTCATATCAATACGCATGCAGGCCAAGGTCCATTTGACCCCCATGTCCCACACGCTTAAGCCTCCCCACCAACTACAAGGTGTTACAGCCCCTAAGGGCAGACTGTTTGGTTTAAAATTAAAATCTTTTTTGGTTGCGGATTCAATTATTTCGTTGAAAATTCGTCTCTTTCGATAAATTCAAAACTTTTTGATTTAAAATATAAATATTTGCAACTGTCAATATAAACTGTTATATTTTTCGTTAAACATTTATCTTTTTTGTTACGAATTCAACTTCTGGTTAAAAGTTGAAATTCTTTGTTTAAAATTCACTTGCTTGTTTTAAAATTCATCATTTTAGTTCAAAATTCATGATTTGGGTTGAAAATTTAACTATTAATATTGAAAATTCTTCTTTTTTGTTGCATATAGTTCATATTCTTCGTTAAAAATTCAACGACTGGGTTAGAAGTTAAAATACTTTGCTAAACGGTTATCTTTTGGTTGGCGATTCATCATTTCAGTTAAAAAACAACTTTTTTGTTGAAAATTCATATTTTAGCCCAATCATTTTAGACTGTTGTCACCGGAAAAATCGCGCCCTGAGATTTTTTGACGCAGTTAAGTGCCCTCCGCGGAGCATATGAAGAAATCATAAAATTGTCCAAGAAATAATTACCGGAAGTGTTTGCCATCTTGGATTTTGTGTTTTCTTCTATTTGCACGCGTATTTTGCATTTCTCGATGAAAAAGGTCAGAAATAAATCTGTAAAGAATTAGATTCTCTACAATTTTCATTCAGCCGATATTTTTGTAAAAAAATCATTTATCGCTAGCAATAAGCGAAAAGTGTGGAAAATTAGAGAAGTGGCGCAGTTTTTTCCACTTTTTGACTATTTTGTTAAAAATAAGTGGCACATTTAAATGGCAAAGTTGTAGGGGACTCAATTTTCAACAACTTTTGTATAAACAAGTTTTTCGTGTGACTTGCAGATCACAGTCGGGAACGCTCTCAACGCAGCGGTGTAGGAGAACTCGCGCTGTTGGACACACAACATGTGTTACCGGCAAAGCCTTAAGTGGCGGCAAACCTAAGTTTGGCTAGGCAATGCGCGTATTGCGGATGCGTTTTAGGCAAATTCCGAAATACTATGCGAATTCGGGCATTACCTGGCATGAATTCAGGCAAACCTAGATGTGCAAAATGTGTCATAATCAAAGTTATAAAACAAAACATTCGCTTCGAATTGTCCAGCTTGCGAATCCTACGATATCAAAAGTTTTTAAATACTGTAATGAAATTGTTGCTTTCTCAGTACGTTTTTCAAATCAAGGTTTCTATTATTATCTTGACGTGTGAGTAACACATCAGAGAGCGTGCTACAGTTGACAAGAGTTCTTATGTGATAATATAATCTTCATTTACAATGAGCGAAATCGTAACTGTAAATGGCTTTTCTCACAATGTGAGTGAGATGATGTTTAAAAAAAATGTATGATAAGTTGAAAGACATGAAGAAAACATAAAATTCACATTTGATTCAATCCGAAGAAATTGTAATTCTAATTGCCGTATTTTTAAAAAGATTTCATGATGGTTTCTATAAAATAGGAATAAAAACCGAAATAATTTTTTTACTGTACTCCAAAAATCTGTTATAAGAATGTAAATTGAATTTTTGAAAATTGACGATATACCAAATACTCTCTTATCATTACAAAAAATTAGTAGTCAAAATTCTGTGTTTAGTGGGCTAGATTTTTTAAGATTAAAAATTTCATAATTCGACGTCTTGCGTTAACAAGTAACCAGTATGTTATAACTATACAATGTACAATGGACAATTATACAATTGTGCATTCTTACATTGCCCACGACATATTTGGCACATCCCTGATAACAAAATGCCTGCACAGTGCGATAATTATGGGTCGCACGCGTGCGGATAAGGTCGCATTACGTGAGTTCATATCACCACGCAGATGTGTCTTCCATGTGGCCGCATAAGCCTCGCACGGCGTGCGAGTCACACGAGTACGGGTAAAATGCGAGCACGTAGTGCGAGTACAATGATTTTTACATTAAGTTGCAGAAATGAAAATGATAACTCGAAAATACCATTTGAACTTGTCACTGAATTATGAATAATAACAATAATATGATTTTTCCAGACAAATTCAAATGGCCTTTACAGAGTTTTCATTTTTATGTCCTGGTGTGAACAATAGAATTGAGGTTGCATATTTTTTTATTTACTTACCACAGAAATAATACGAGCAGGGAGTGGAGTAATATCACTGGAATTTCTTTCAACAATTTAATTTTTGAAATTCTCCAGAAATATCCATCGGGATCGCGTACTAAGAAAACTTATAAAAAGTAACCACATCACAAATAAAAAACAAAGAAACCGCGACGTTGACCACCATCAGTAAAGTGCCAGGTTGGTGAGGGGCCGGGGGTTACCTCTGAGGGCCCGCTGGTACTGAGGTTAAATCAACATGGCGTCGGTGACTGAAGGGAAAATAAAAAAAAAACTATTTAATAAAATAATAAAATCCATAATTTTTTTCATATTGACTTTAATATTTTATTAAATAGACATTAAAAAATAATAAATAATTTTTCATCAACTTATATAAGTTGATTACAACTTATTTTTTGGGAAGATACAACAAAAAATAAAGTTCTGTCCTATGCATTATTAATATTAACCGTTTTAACCGATAAAAATATTTTAAATTTGTTTATTTATACTCTTCAATTGCTAATAACAATTTCCGCACGGTGTGTCGAGAAAGCAGCATTGGTGCACGCAGAACGTGAGACTCACCGCGTGTCAGTAAAGTGCTAGGCACGATGAGGTTCGTGATGCAAAACTAATCGTAGGTGGCAGCACCGAGCCGAGTACTATACAGTGGGTCCAGAGACAGTGTGGCAACCTACTTACAACTCGCTGATTGGCTCAGTTT